>JARUHE010142978.1:0-14291 GCA_031471125.1 Archaeomysis grebnitzkii | reverse complement strand
CATGTATATACATATATATACATATATATACATATACATATATATACATATACATATATATACATATATATATATTATTTATATATGTATAAATAAATTTTTAGATTGTGGAAATTACCCTTTGTATCTTCAAGAACCTAGTAATTTGTTTTTTACAATTATTACATACACACATATAAGTTTATGTAAACACTATATCGTTATGCGATTGTTTCTAATTTACTGATTTAAATAATTTTTATATTGAAACATTCAAGAAAAGCTTTCAAATTTATCAAATGTATTGATTTGCTGGAATGTTTGAAGTATACATTATAAGGATAATAAAGGCACAAGTGAGGCAACCCACATTGAAATAACAGAGCTTACCTCACTTGTGCTATTGTCGATCCATACATACTTTGGTTTTGTCAGTGAAAATAGATAAAAAATACATTGCATTGAAATATTATAAATGACAAAAAATTATTCTTTCACAAGATATAAAATGTCAAACATATTGTTTGTTCAAGTTTCTGTTTTTATTTTGTTTTTAATGTAATACCTGACATTTGTCAGAACAAAGTTTCTATCTTATAAAGTATTTGCCACAAAATGGTAAACATGATGGGAGGCCTTGCCTGTGTCTGAATTTTACCAACATAGAGATAATCAACTTTTGTGAATGGTGGACATAAAATTTAAATGGTTAACACTTCAGTATTTCTAACTTTGGAAACTTTAGGATTGTTTTTTTCTATTATCTGATAGTTTATACAGCGCTATAGCTACCAGAGCGGTAATACAAATACAGATGTTCAAGAAGGTCTCCCTACTACAAGTCACTGAAAGAAAAAAAGCCTGATGGTAATGAAGGAATGAAAGATACAAAGGACCTTACATACTCCTCAGAGTAATTGGCTATACTGTGATAAGGAAAACACCATAATTTTTATTTGTGTATGGATGGGCAAAGCATTGCAAAATAAATGAAACTTTCATTGCTATCAATGAGAAAAAGTTTTGAAAAAGATGCAAGCAAAAAAAATATTTATCTGGTCGAGTGTAAAAAATTTATAATGGAAATGGGGTTTGTGTCATGTGTTGCAGTTGGTAAAAGAAAAGATCAACAACATAAACTTATTACAAACACTTCTTTGCATCAATTCTTCCATGTGTTTTGCCTCATAAGCTTACAACTTTTTAGCTCTTCATAAAAAATTAATGTGATGATGTAAACTTATGAAAAAAAATAGTAAAATTTATATCTTAACTATGAATGCAAAGCAAATATTTCATTGAAAATTTTGTAGCTAAAAGGTTTTATACATTTAATTTTCATATTGGTATACTATCACCATAAATACACTAATGTGTTAATATCAATGGTCTTATTTCTAGGGTTATATTTATATGGACCTTCATAAGCAAGCTTTAAGAGAGCTAACATATAGCTTAATATTAGCCTTATTAACTTATTATATTCATCACAAAAATATATCTATATTAATGACAGTTCAAAGTATAGAATAAATTTCTAAAATATCAAAATGATTAATGATGTTCGTTTTTACTCGAATAAACCACTCTTTTATATTAAAATCTAGAAAATATTATACACGATTGAAAAATATTTTTATTCACCTCTACAAAAATAATTTGCTCCTATAAGAAAATATTGCATTGCATGATTATTTATTATATTATATAGATGATTTTTTAAGTTAAATTATCAACTAAATAATCTTGTGAAAAAGACATTAAAGCAATTGCATTTAATATTTTGCTCAAAGAATAAAATTGATTGAGCTGGAATATTTCAAAAGTTATTTTTTTAAGACTTTCTAATTATATATTAACTAATGAAAGAAGATATGTGAAAGCACTGTTGGCCTAGATGGCAGACCCGAATCAAGTTATTTGCTATGACTTGGTCTTTCATGTTCTGAAAATTTTTATTGATTTAATGAAAAAAAATCAAAAACATAATTAAATAAATATCCATACTTTCGAAATTTTCAAATCAGTAGATAAAACTTTATAAGATTATTCATTTCTTCCAAATTAATTAGAAAAATTTTGCTTAAAATTATTTTCAGCCTAACCAAATAGGATTTCAACTTAAAGTGTAAGATTTCAAAACAATTAAAACATTTTGGCACTTGACTTTTCAGTAAGTAGAAGGATTAACCTCTAATGGAAGAATTTCACAACATACCAGGTCTAGCAGCTGTAGAGTGAGATCTAATGTGATGGTCGGTTCTTGAACAGAATGGATCAGTAACGAAACGCATTCATCTCTAACTTCATCGTCCATGGAGGTCCACTTAGGAAAAATATCAACAATCGATTTGAAAAGTTTATTTTGTGATTCTTTTAAAGATTCTTCAAAGTTATCAGTTTGTTCTTTAGGAAAACTATTTTCTTCCTCATCGGTCTGGAGAAGTTTTGTGCGAATTTTATGAATATAATACGAGAGTTCCTCCTCTGTGAATAGATTATCAATTTCATTCTCTAGCCAATTTTCAGTGATTTCTGCTAAAAGTTTGATGGCAAGATTAGCAATTGGTTGGCGCGTTATTGCATGTTTATAAGGCATCAACAACTCAATAATTAAATCTAATATTCCTAATGAAAACGGACATTTTCTCCACTGATTTTCATCATCATCGTCATCTTCATCCTCTTTATACAAGGAGCTTTTATTCTTTTCACAAGGTTCACTGGCAAAAGGCGAAAATGGTTTCATGTCACTGTCATTACTTAAAGAAAAGTCTCTATTACTGATATCACTAAAATTATTTATCTTTCGGTGTGTTAGTGTTGAGTTTTGCATATTTTGTGAGCAATGGTCAAAAGACTTCAAAGAACAATCGTTTTGTGGAGATTGCAAATTAGAATTGCCTGATTCTGAAGCTTCAAAGGCTTGTTCAATGGGAGAATTATCCATGGATCCAATGATCTCACATAAAATTGCTTCTTCTATTTCACATTTTTCCGATTCTGCTGTGATGTCAACTGCAATATAATTTGAATGGTCATTTTTATTTTCCAAACATGAATTATTGCTAGACATAGATTGACTATTGCCAAAACCACTGTCATTTGGTTTGTTAATGTAGGAATTATTTGAACCTTCTTGATTTTCAGATGACTCAAAACTTGGTAGAGCCGTTTTTAAACTGTGGAAGACACCCGAAACAGTCCTGGCAAGCAGTTTGTCAAACCGAGGGACATTCAGTTCCAAAGGTTTTTTAACAAAAGAAATTGTTGAGTCTGATCCATACGATAAAAATTCTTTGATAGGGGTCGATTGATTAACTTCTGGCCTCTGTATTACAGCTTGCAAATATTTCTGAAGAAATTGTCTTCTGGAAGCAATAGTTGTCGAGTCTAATTTACTAAATGGTAAATTAAGCCACTTGTTAGGTCCTTTGACACCTTTCATTGCTAAACGAAGTTTAGGATTTTCCTCCAACGCAGCGTGAAGAATCAAGAACTCTCGAAACCTTCTTTTCACACAATTAGTTTGCAAAATCATTCTTGGTTCAGTTGGAGTTGTTGCATTGTCAGAGTCTGAATTTTTTTTCATCTCACTTGACTCACAGAGATAAATTGCATCATATTGAATGAGATAAATTGTGTACTGAGAGCCTCCTTGATCAGTTTGAACTTCTGTGGCAGGTACTGAAATGTTGAGGAATACTCTCCCATCTAATGGGATTTCAGCAGCTTCCATTAACTCTTCTTCACCATGTGTGCCATTGCTGCAAGAATCTGTACTCGATGCCGATTTTATGGAGACTAAAGAGCTTGAACTGTCTTTATGAGAGAAAGTGAACCGAGATTTCTCTAAACTGTACCTTCCAGGATCTGATTGTGCAGACTTTGGTTCACTCTCACTAGAACCAAAAGAACTTAAACTACCCAAACTTCTTTGACTGTCTCTTTCGTTGAGAAGAGAACGTAGTTTTGCTATACTGGATGCCAAAGTCTCACTTTCTTCATAAATTGGTGACAAATCAGAATTTTCCCATCCAAAGCCAGCCAAAGTTACAGAAGGCGAATTGGAAATATCGAGACCCTGTGGAGAAGTATCAACCAAGGAATCAGGCTCAGAAGCAATTGGTTCATTTTCCAGTTCAAACAAATGCAATTTTCCATCAGTTGAAGTCACTTTGGTAGTTCTAGAAAGTTTTACTTTTTGCAGATTGACATTTTCTTCAGAATTATTAATCGTTGTTTCACCGACATTTTCATCGTTTTTATCAAAGGACAACATTTTCACTAGAATTCCTTTTTTTTCATCATCACTAAAACTGAAACTCGGATCGGTCGTCCATCCGCTCTTTCCACTTTTGTCGAGGTGATCACTGGACAAACTCAATTCTAAGCTATTCTCAAAAATTGTTTCCTCAATTTTTTCATGTAAATTGCCACAACTTTTACTTCTCATAATGTTGGGTGTTGAAACTTTCAAGTTCTCATAATAAATAGTGTGCGTTTTGGAAGGCGAGTAATCAATCCCTTTGGCATGGTAATCCAAAGTATCCAATGTTTTAGACTTATTTGTACTAAACATTAACTTGAAATCATCTTCTTTTAGGCCTTCAATAACATTTTTGGCAAATGGATTTTTCTTCTTAGTGGACCTTTGTTCAACAAATACTTTGTTTTCCTCAATGGGTGATTCCCACATTTTACCAACAATTGATTCTGGACTACCATTGGAAGAATCTGGCAAGAGAGGCACAGCGGTCGTTGACATTAGATTACCGAGTGCGGATGTCACAGTTCGATGTTTGGACTCAGCTTTGCCGTCTTTCTTATCGAAATATGATGACCGAATGTATTGGATCAATGCCTCAGTATTTTCAAATTTACAATTAACTTGCCCTTTTTCATCACTTAATATTATACTTGGTTGAGGACTACTTCTGATAGTGGATTGACTACTTATGGAACTCCTTCTTGTCAAGGACTCAAGTCTTTGCAGTTCTGAAAGAGTTTCTTCTTTTATTGAAGCTAGACTATTGGAGTAGAGAAAAATTTTCTCTGCATTTCTCTTCTTATCAAGTTGATCAACAAGGTCATCATTGTCAATGTAACAGTCCTTGAAAATGTCTGAAGGGTCATTGGAGGAATTTTCTGCATTAATATATTTGGGACTAAGAGTAAAAATATTGAGAAGAACATCATTTAACCACAAAGGGTTGGTTATGTGATCTAACAATGCTTGTATGACATTTTGTGCTATCAAATCTCTTAATGTAGTGGACAATAAGCTACATTGTGTAACATCAGACGGCAAATATTGTTGTAGCACCAAATGACTCAATTTTATTACATGTGTATGGCATCCGTCTTTCATCTTCATGGCGGGATGGAGTGACTTATAAGAAGAAGCCACATGTTTGTTTTCAACTATACATGAAAAAGGCGATTTCAAATTGTTCTTTAAACTCGCCTTTTTTAGTGCACGATAGTACTGTCGGAAATGCTGGATATAAATTTGAATGGCACCAATCACAATATTTCTGTAACAGCTCGGTTCATTCACCTTTTTTAAGAGATTATAGATCACTTGTTCAACTGTGTCTCGGATCTGAAATTCATTTTAAGGATTGTTTAATGTATCATTTTTAACACACTCGTGCTTCTCCAGAAGCTGTTATATCTAAATTTACAATGAAGTTATAAAACAAGAAAGCAAAGTAATATAAGGTTGTAATGTGTAAACAAAATATCTATTTTTTTGATAATACAAGTTAAACTACACTTTTCACAATTTTTTCAAATCATAAATCCATCTTAGAGACTAATTATAATTTTTATACTTGATTTCCAATTCATTGATTAATAAACAAACCAAAAATAAGAAACTTCTTTTTAAATTTTTAAGTAATTTATTTTAAAAAATATACAGATAAAATGTAATACAATTAAAAAAGCAATTAATAAATTAAAACTAACAACCAACCTTATATGAAACAAAAATTTTTAAAGTTTAGATGATATATAAGTCTTCAAGTCTTTATTTAACACCAACAAAATCCAAAATATTATGCCTATATAATAGAGCTTCGCTAAGTAAGTTTCATAAAAAAATAATAAAATAAGATAAAAACACCCATTAAAACAACAACAAACCATATGTACAATGTAATTTAACTAGTAGAAAACCAAGCCCTATGGGTTTATAGCAGAGACATGTATAAATCATTGCTCTGAACTCATCAAGTCAATATAAAACAACGAAGTTATTTCAATAAACCCAAATTTTAGAAAAAAAAATGTATAATGAATATATCTTTTATTTATGTTACATGATCATTGCTCTAAAAATACTTTGTTTACTTTTGAAAGAAACAAGTCCACAAATAAATAACAAGAACAATCAAAAGCAACTGATAGAGCAGTGCGTTACATTTTCACTTGAAATATTTAATTTATAGAGAAATGCATGATTATAAAAATAGTTATTATTTATTTTATTAAGATAACTTCATGATTATAAACGGTATTTATTTTATTAAGATAACTGCTAAACATACCTGATTTGAAAAATGAAGATCCGGTGTTACATGACAATACCACGGAAGAATGAATAGCGAATGAATGGCTTTCGCAGTCTCAGAAATTTCACAGAGCAACAAATTGGAGCCAGAGAAAACTGAACCATCAATCTCATTTTTTTCTTTCTTCTTAGTGTCTATGGATTTCGAAACCATCTTCTCTAAAACTTTGATAAGTCTGAAAGAATAATGATAAATTATACTCTATATTCTCTCCGGGTTGCGTATACTCTCTCTATGGGTTCCGTTAACTCCTTACAGTTTCCACTTATTCCCTACCGGTATCGAGGGACTTGACAATTACTATGGGTCTGAAAATTACGAGGAGCCTGACAACTAAAAAGGACTGGACAAAACCAAAAGAAAAAAAATAAATATACTGCTATCATTAAATAATTCAGGGAGCACCACGAGGAGGTGACAGTCAATTTTTGCTCCCTTTTGGATTTATAAGAGTTGTATAAAGGTGTATGAAGCAGAAATGTGTAATACTTGCTCAAGATATGTACAGAGACATAACCTCAGAAGTTATCAGCTGTGTTGGCACAACAGAGCAATTTCAAATCAAAGTTGGACTAAATCAAGGCTCAGTATTGAGCCCTTAACTCTTCGATTGGATAATGGATGTCATTAGTGAGGAAATCTAAGAAGAGGCACTTTGGTCAATGCTCTTTGCAGATGATATTATCCTAATGTGCAAGACGAAGGCAGAGTTGAGCAAAAAGCTCTCTTAATGGAAAAAGGCTTTAGAAGACAGGAGGGGCTTAAAGATAGGCAGGATGAAAGAAAAATATTAGAAAAAATCATACTTCCATACGTCACAACAAACACCCACCTCCCACCCCAGAAACCCGGATTCCGACAACAACATTCCACCACAGCACTATACAAAATCAACAAAATAATCACCACCAGCTTCAACCAAAAACAGCCACCTACATGCATCATAGCCATAGCCCTAGACATGTCGAAGGTGTTCAACACAGTACACCTACACAACCTCATAGCCAAGCTACATAACACCAACATACCAAACACCATCATAAAATTCATAGCAAATTACATCAAAGGAAGAAAGCAGTACATCCAACACAACAACCAGAACTCCTCACACAGAACCATAAAAACTGGCATTCCCCAGAGGGGGGGGGAGGGTTCCTGCCACATATACATGGCAGACCTTCCCGACTCTCCACACAATATCCAAACTATCATATATGCTGATGACATCACCATACTTTCCTCCCACACAAATCCCATAACTGCAGTAACTCAAGCACTACCATACCTACAACTAGAAAAAAAACAACAAACTCACTCTCAATGCAAACAAAACCACCACCACACTCTTCACACCCAACCCTTTAAAATGTAGCAACACACTACATCTTCACACACTCCTACCAACGGCCAACGAACCAAAAACCTTTGGCCTAACATTTGACCCCAAACTTACCTACACTAAACACAATCACCAAAACCAAACATACCATAAACATGTTGAAGGCCCTCACTACCACACACTGAGGAAGGACCAAAGAAACTCTTCTCACCACATACAAAACAATTACACCACCCATCATAGAATATACAAACACTATCTGGTCACCAATCACAACCATTAAAAACAAACAAACTGCAAACTATTCAAAACACTGCCATAAGAACAGCCACAGGCTGCACACTGGACACAAACACACAACACCTCTATGATGAAACAAAAATCCTCCCCATAAAAACACACTTACAACTACGACAAAAAGCCCAATACCCAGACCACCCCTTCCACCCACTCATACGACAACCAATACCTCCTAGATACATGAAAAACAATATTCCACAACAATAACAATTATATGACAAACATGGACACCACCCCAGAAGAAACCTCATATCAAACAATAAAACAACACAAGAAACTCATATACACACACACACAGTAACAAACTATACAAACAGCAGACAACCAAACAAAATCCTCAATATCCAAGCACCAGACAACAACGAAATGGAACAATCACCCCCACACAACACACGCAGAGCACTGGCACAGCACAGATCAAACAAAGTAAGAAGTTGCAAGAAAGGAGATTGGACTGCTATGGCTTGTAATGAGAAGGGATGAAGAGTATGTAAGGAGAAGAGTAATGAACATGGTGGAAGCTAATAGAAAGAGAAGAAGAGGGAGAACAAAGCTTAGGTGGAAAGATAGGATAAAAGAAGATCTGCAAGAAAAAGGTTTACAAGAACATTGAGAAGATTGTGTAAGAAAGGGCAAGGTGGAAAAACCTAATGCGGAACACTGACCATATTTAAACATGGTAATAATCTACAGAAAAAAAAGAGAAGAAGGAAATATTTTGTTCTATTTGATGTATTCTTAAATGTTTTGGAAATTGATTTAACTACCACTAGCATTCAGTCCTATATCTACCAAGCCATTCACTTATTTGTCTACCAATGTGTTTAATGAATTTCTTTTGACCAGAATTTTCATTGCTACTATAATCACTCAATATTAAAATACTTATTTTGCATAATATTAAAAAGAGCAATTATAGCAACAATTTCCAAAATATTGAGAAGAAATAAAAATTAAATTTACATCCTTGTATCATCAATAGAAGAAAAGCACCAACCTCATTATTACAGAATATGATCTTGGCCCTTGTTGGAGAAGTTGGTCGAACATTGTCCAAGTGATGTACCCGGAACCAAGTGTGACAGAAATGAGTCCCATGGTGCAGGCACACACCCACCATGACCCACCTCCACTCATGCACACACACACTGGGCACCAAATCATGCATGATCCAGCTGCCCACATTACCCTTCCGAACCACCTACAGAGAAATTATTTTCATCAATCTTTAATGGCATCAAAAATGTTGTCAGACTAAAATCCACTGAAATTGTCATTGGTAGTAATGCTTAACGTATAAAATGAGTGGTCCTCATATTTAACCATTATTATTACAATTTCTTCACTTTTGTCAATTGATTTTCCTTAGAGACTATAAATGAATGAAAGGCTTTGGCTGAAAACAGTAAAATTCTTAGTACAATTATTTAACAATGTTTTCCTTTTCACTGTTCTTTCTCATTCAAGTTATTTTGAATTACTGGTAATCAAAGTAACCAATGATCCTTCAGTCATTTTTAAAAAGAAAATTATATGTCTCTATACCAGGAATGTCAATCAAAAAGTCTGTTAAAAAGTGAAAAACCTTCATTTAACCTGAAAAGTTAAGGTAAAGAGCTCAATTGTATTTAGACATAATCACAAAGTTGAAATCATTTAAGTTTGAGGTGTTTGTTATACATTTAGTTTCTTATTTATATGTATTTATGAAATGTAAGCAAAGTGAAGCAATTCCCTAAGCTGTTGTTTAACTTTGTCACCTAATTATTTATTTACATTTTATATTTTTTTAGACAATTTTGTAAAAAATATTTTTCAAGATAATTTAGAGGTATTGGCACAACTACACTGTATCTGCAAATTACTGTAGCACTTTAGGGAACTTACTTTGCTTCTTATTTATTTATTAAGGTTATTTACACTTTCACATTATTTATAATTTACAAGTTGATAATAAAATAATTATAACAACAAATCTTACCGAGACATAGTGAAGGGAGTTCAAGTGACTAAAATGACTTGAACCTCAACTGTGAGTAGGTTTTCCATCTAGAATTTAAAAAATTAAAATTAATTTTGTTTTTGATTTAAATAAAAGTATTTACTTGTTTTACCTTATCTATATTCTAGATTATGTCAGATTATTTGTATTAAATTATATAATATTTATACAAAACTAGAAGAAAACACAGTTATATGTATTAAATAACAAAAAAACTTGAAATTAAACAAGAGTAAAGATGGCATATATTAAAATTGAGAGCGTATAAGCCATATATATAATTTCAAGTTAACATTAAATGACAAGAAAACAAAAATCTCGTAACAAACAAGAACAAGTAAATGCTACACATTAAAAGCTGTGTTTGTATGTTAAAAGTTCCTAAAATGTTCAATTTATCTTCACGCATGAAGAAGAGGCCTTTTATGTTTTGCTTTAGAGCTTTCAACTTGAAGTAATCCAACTTCAACTCCGCTCCAACATTGAATAAACAAAGGTCAATAATGAATTTGATGATAAATTGGCCAAGTCTAAAACTCCTAAAATGTTTATTATTTAAAAAAACATAATTTTTAGTCAAAAATGTCCTTCAAGCATTCTACCTTAGAATCTCCTGTTCTTTCATTTGTTTTAAATAAACCTTTAAATAAAAATCTTGGTTAACCATGAATTTCAAGTTTTTTATAAAATGTATGTTTTAATAAGTAAATATTGATTTAAGAAAAAAAACAGTGTTGTGATACCTGTGTAGAATGTTATGTTCTTTATTTTCATTCAAATAAACTTTTCTGTAAAATTAATATTTTTATTATTTTGAAAAATGCAAAATTTTGGTAGTCCACAATTCATCAACCGTCCCAACAACAAGAACACTCAGAAGCCACATATAGAAGCTGGTTTTTCAAACACAGATTAATAATATTGTTTGCCATAAACATCTATTATGGAAGTTTATGATGTGTTCAGTAAGTACTGCATTTTAGTATTTACCCAATTAACAGTAAATTATTACTGTGGTTAGGGCCAACCTTGTTCATTTCACAATGTACAAGCAAAAAAAAGAATATCTAGGTATGTTGATGCAGGGCATTACTAATTTATTCAAGCTGTTCAAGAAGTCATTAACTTCAGAAAATTGCTGGTGGCAGGTATAAATAAAAGTATAAAATTATAAGAATTGTTTAATTGATTGTAAATATA
Source organism: Archaeomysis grebnitzkii (assembly GCA_031471125.1). Taxonomy (NCBI): domain Eukaryota; kingdom Metazoa; phylum Arthropoda; class Malacostraca; order Mysida; family Mysidae; genus Archaeomysis; species Archaeomysis grebnitzkii. Next base: position 2,893 of record JARUHE010142978.1, on the reverse strand, counting down.
TTCTTTGATTTTCAAATAAAATTCATGGAATCTATGTAAATACTAAATGGAGAAAAAATTACATTTCATAATATTAAACAGTAAGGATTTACCCCATTATTTTTATATAAAAACCAAGCACGGCATTATTCCAGTTTAGCACCTGGTTTCGTATTTTCAAAATTAAAGTTATTAAACACATAAAAAGTACCCTACCCAATTTAAAAAGTACCCCTTATTGGTTTGTATTTGAATATTTAATAGGAGGCATTATAGAAACTCACCAAACATTACCTAACTTGACCTACTCGAATGGTGTAACGGTTAGCGCCTTCGTGATGCTTTGATACTTCAAAAAAGTATAAATTTTGGAGAAATATTAAATATTTTCCAAAACAACTTATACTATCTTATTCTATATCACTATCGCTTTCGATTGATACCCATATGTTTATATTTTGATTAATATAACACAAGTAATAGCCAAAACAAGTAATTTGTCAAAGATTGTGCATATTCAACTGACCAGCGTACCAACCGTCGGGATGACGTCACATTTTCAAACAAGATTTAGGATATCTTTTGCTTCTCCATAAAACAGTATTTAAGCAAACTTTAACATTATCGTGACCCACTGAACAAAACCTAAGCTGACTTTGCTCCTCAAATGGTTTTTGGTGGCCAAAACCACCTATTTGTCTAACCTACATTTGTATTTCACGCCATATTGAAAATAAACAGTTGGTACGCCTGTCATTGTCAATGATGTACAATATTTCTTCGTGAAAGAGAGTAAATTGATTCTTTGATTCCATAAGTTATTTTAGTCAAAAAATTGAGAAAAGGGCATCAATCGAAAGCAACAGTAATATAGAATAAGCTAATATAAGTAGGTTTGTAAAATGTTTAACATTTCTCTAAAAAAATTAGGCGTATTGATAAGCGGGCTAAACTATAGTATTACCATATTGGGTATATGCTTAAGTTTCGCATTTAAATGTATCATATCATACTACGTGACACAGTATAAAAAAGACAGAAACTTAAAGGGTGTGCCATTTAAAGAACATTTTTTAAATTAAAGCATATGTAGTTTGATTATAGAAATCAAAATTTTAGTTTCAAAATATGTAAAACAAGAATATGTTTACAAATGAAACAAAAAAAAGAATGATTACAAAAATGAACATAAAATGCAGTTAAAAAATCGTCCTAGTGAATCTAATTCTAATTTAACTATTATAAGTTTTATCATATCTAAATCACGTACATATAAATATAAGTTTCTATAAAACTTTAGATATCCCAAGGAAAGCTTTATTTTTGTATATTGATGTATCTTATGTTAATTCATAAATGTTTACCTAAAACGACTGAGTAATGTCTATAAGCGTATGTTATTTTTTCGCTAATGGACATTTGTGAACACTTTGAGTGTATTCAAAATGGTTCATATTATGGCTCAACACTGAACCTTGATTGTCTCACTGGTCCTGAGAGTGAAGGCTTGGTGGCCCTTTGCAGACCACTGTTATACCTGCTGTTGATGATCTGCTTAGATTTAAGTGGTTATTGTTGTTGATATTTTTAAATTTTATTAGATTTAAGCTGTTGTTGATGTTGTTAAATTTTATTTCTTTTATGTATATATTATTTATTTTAAGTGGCGATGTTGAGTTGAATCCTGGTCCCGTCAGAACTAAAAGTAATTGCCGCCTTCTATACCATAATATTAGAAGGCTTTATGATAACTTAAATGACCTACAGATTGTCTCTCGTAACTATGATGTTATTTTGTGTTCTGAGACTTTGGTTTCTAACAGAAGGCATGTATCAGAACTGCTTCTACGAGGCTTTAACAACCCTACAATGCTCCTAAGTAACGCTAAACCATGTGCTAATGGCCTTGCTGCTTATATTAGATCTACAGTCAAGAATGTTTGCAACTGCCATGAGGCTTAACTGGTTAAGATTTGTTCCAGATCTAATAATGTATATGTGTTTAGTCTTTATTGCAACCCTGAATTAGGTGATGGGATATATGATTGTCATCTGTCATCAATGAGCGTTACTCAGAAGGTTGATCGTAAGTCTGGTTTTATTTTTGTTGGTGACCTGAACGCTCATCATCAGGCTTGGCTTAACTCTGTTAGGCCAACTGATCGCCATGGTGTTGCTGTGTTGGACTTTGCGAGTTTATCTGGTCGTGTTCAACTTATCAACAAACCAACTCATCGTTTCGGAATCTGCCTCGACTTTCTTTTGACTGATGTACAAGGGGTGGTTGATGCTGTAATTAAACCTAATTTTTATAAATCTGACAACTCAGTTTTATATTTTACCTTCTACTTGAAGTTGCAGGTTGACTGGTTTGCAATCATTAGTGACCTTGACGATATCGGGTGAAGTAACATCTATAATTCACCTAATCCCATTGATGAGTTGAATACAGCATTTCATTTACTCGCATTATTAACCGCATAGTACCAACGAAAACCATTAAGGGTAGATTCGAGGATAAGGCATGGTTACATGAGGCCTGTGTAAATGCCTTCCATGATAAACAGAATGCCTACCATCTCTGGGCTCGTAACAGATCCGTGTTGCTCTGGGAAGACTATGTTAGGCTTAGGCGTCATGCTCAATCTGTCTATGATACTGCACGCTCTGAGTTTAACAACCAAATTTGTGAAGTCCTATCAGTAGCATTTCAAACACACACATGGTGGTCCTCTCTTACAGTCTTCCTTTTTGGGGTGGATACTTCACTGACTCCTATCCGTATGGATGATGGAACAATCACCTATGACCCTTCTGTTATAGTCGAATCCAGGAACCAATTTTATCGGATAAAATTGAATAACGTGACGTCACGTTTTTGAAAAAGCACCGTGAACGACACAATTTTGAATTT
>JARUHE010142867.1:0-14291 GCA_031471125.1 Archaeomysis grebnitzkii | reverse complement strand
ATAATATACATCATAAAACTGACATTAAATAATAGTTTCTTTACATATAAAGCACAATCATAGTAACAAATCTTACATTATAATATACATCATAAAACTGACATTAAATAATAGTTCATTTACATATTAATTTATAAAAAACATTGTATATATTCATAAAATTGTAATATCAATGTTCTGGGGAAGAGCATCACTTATAATGCAGGGCTTCTTATTTTTATACCTTTATTGTTGAGTTAATTTTCCATTTTCTTGAGTGTTGGCATCTTGGCTTGAATTAATTTCCTGGGGAAAAACATTACTTATAATATGAATTATTATACAATAATAATAACAACAATATTAAACAATTCTAATAACGACAACAACAATATTATTAAATAATACTCCCTCTGTTCCGAAATAGTTGTACCAAAACAATTTTCATGTTGTTCCAAAATAATTGTTCCAGTAGATAAAAAATATATAGTTTTTTCCCATACTCAACAGTAAATGAGTAATATTAGTGAATTGTCATTTAAATAAGTGGGAAACAATTTGATTAAAGATTGGTAGACTCCACATGAGATTTCTGGCTACGGAACAACTATTTTGGAACGGAGGGAGTAATGATAACAACATTATTAAATAATAATAATAACAATAACAACAATAATATTGAACATAACTAATAACAACATTATTAAATAATAATAATAACAATAACAATGTTATACAATAATAATAACAAAAACAACAACAACAATAACGATAATACTAAACAATAATAATAGCAGCAACAATATTAAACAATAATAACAGTAACAAAATTATAAACAAAAATAATGCACATATTATTTACTTACTTATCCTTTTAATATCTGTTTGGTCTTAATTAAATGATAAATAATAACAATAACAACAATTTTAAACAATAATAATAATAATAACAACAACACTATTAAACAATAATAATCCAATTACTAACTGATGATAATAACAACAGAAAATACAATAATAAACAATAAAAATAACAACAACAATATTATACAGTAATAATAACAAATATAATAATTTTAAACAATAATACTAATATTAACATAACATTTTTGTACAATTGTTATAAAACAAAACCAACAATAATACTAACAACAACAATAATAACAATAACAACAACCTAACTTAAAAATAACAATAATAAACTTTTTTAGACCTTATTTATTTGTACAAGAAATACAAAACCAATAAGGGTTTATAACCTCACTATAGTGTACCCTTTAAAATACAATTTTGAAAGCTTAGAAATAAAGCAAATATTTGCAAGACAATATTTACAACCAGTATCAAATATGTTTTTATAAACCAATTTAAATTTGCTTTCTAAAATTAAACTTAAAAAAAAAACAAAGTTGGCTTCAGTTACAATTGATAAACTTAAAATTTAAATGAGACAACTCAATAAATAGAAAAAAGTAGAAAAAAAAAATTTACATCCACAACTACTAGAAAAGTTTTAACCCTTTCGTTGCATGGGACTGATCTCCTCAGTCATAAAGACGTCTGCTTTTTCAAACCTCGATTTCCAATTTTATTATTGTCGTGTTTGTGATTATACCTTCGTCATTTGCACAGACAGGCCACAAAGATTCGACGGAGGTCTAATCACACATCCACAAAAACGTCCCATTCACATCATTCATAATCCCACGATACTTAAACAACAGGATCACCAAATTCACAGCCAATATTTATATACCACCCAGAGATACCTCATAACTGAAGATACAGACACAAATACCTTCACACACTTCACCACACTGGAAAACACAATCATCACATGAGACATTGACAAACATTCATCACACTGGAATTCCTCCACAGATGACCACAGTGGCACACTCTTAGTCAACATTTATACTCAACTCATCACATACAATAGTCAACCAATACTCCTCCCAGAAAACAAAACATAAAAAAAAAGCCAAATCAGAAAACAAAACAATCATGACTCCCAAATCAACATTTTTAACACAACCATAGACACACTCATACGGCAACAAAAACAAGACATTCAACAACAATCACAGACCATACAATTCACTAACAATGTCACCTGTAAAACACACTCGAACTACAGTAAGTACAATTCGTATTCTATTTTATATCAAATTATTAAATATTACAAATGGGAATGAAGATGGAATTCAAACTCCACGTGCATTCAGTTATTTAATTCGTTTACATTACAAGTTGTTCTTATTAAGCATTATTATTATTAAAGTAATTTTATAATCATGTCGGCTATGTTAGTTCAATCAATTGGCGAGTTTAATGAAAATAACAAGAAATTTGTAAATTACTGGCAAAGATTTTTATTTTTTTGTTCGACAAATGCAATAGATTCAGATTTGCAGGCCGATGTTTTTTTGGCTACCGTTGGAGCAAAAACGTTTGCTTTGTGCCAAGACTTGTTAGCGCCAAGATAATTAAAATTTTGTTCTTTGTTTGACATTGAAAATGCATTAAAAGCTCATTTTGAACCTCAAAAGAATGTCATTTATGAAAGATTTGTTCTTTTTGCGAAATCAAAATTCAAACGAGAAAACTAAAGAGTATGTTCATGCTTTAAATACTTTGGCCGCTACTTGCGAATTCAGTCAATTTTTAAATGAAATGTTACGGGACAAATTAGTTATTGGTATTCAAAACCGAAAGATTCAAAGGGCATTATTAAGTATGTCCAAATTAACGTTCGATAATGCGGTGCAAGAGGCAAATGCAATGGAGGTCGCTTCATACGAGATTGATGAAATTCTGAACAATAAGCAGGGTGTAAATTCAGGAGTAAATGAGGTTAAGGATAGGAAAAAATTTCAATGTTCAAAGACCTTATCAGAGTGAAGGGTCAAAGAGTAATGAAGTGTCACAGGGTAGTTTTACTGTTAAGAGTAAAGTTCTTTATAATTTTTCATGCTTTACGTGCGGTGCGTCAAATCATTTAAGGGCAAACTGCAAGTTTAAATATACCACGTGTTTCAAATGTAATAAAGTAGGTCATTTTAAAGCGGTATGCAAGGTGAAGGAAAATTATAAAACACATGAAGTTAAAGATTCTTGTGTCGGCAATAGCCAGCCCGAGTACATTTTTACGAATTCGGACACTGCTTCGAAAACCCATATTACAGTTACTTTGTGAGTAAATGATTGTGAAATACCCATGGAACTTGATACCGGTGCTGCTAGAACAATTATGCATGTGATGAATTTTAGAAAATAATTCCCTATGGTAGAGACACAAAGGTCAAAGATAAATTTGTTCAAATATTGGGAAATGAGATAAAAGTATTAGGTGAAGTTAATGTTAAAGTTAGGTTGCAAAATTCCGGCAACTATCATTATTTAATTTTGTATGTAGTGGATGAACCGGCCAGTATTTTAATGGGCAGAGATTGGTTAAATGCATTGAATTTTTCATTCAAATTAAAAGACAGGGAGGATTCAACTGTTAATTGTGTTCAAAACCAAACTATACTAAATAGTTTTTATAATTTATTCAATGATGAACTAACACATTCAATATTAATAAAGTTCATATTGATATGAACAGTGAAGTGGAACCGAAATATTGTAAGGCTATGCCTGTTCCACACAAGCTAAAAGACTTGGTTGACAAAGAGCTAGATAAGTTATGTGTACAAGGTATTATGGAACCAGTTAAATACTCTAAATGGGCTGCACCACTAGTACCAGTTATGAAACATTACAGTTCAAGTGGGAATACAAGACCACATTACAGTTCAAATGGGAATACAAGATCATATGATCGTTCAAGTGGTAATGGCTTCAAAAAAAATATAGTGAAAGTTTTGGAACTGAAAGAAAAAGTTCAAGTCATGAACCAGATTCAACAGAGATGGAAGAGAGAATAAAAAGGAAACAGAAGGATCAGAAGTATTACCGAGATCCTAAGAGTACTAGACAATTCGAGATTCATCCTCATGACAAAGTATATGCTCGAAATAATAATTCCAATGAAAAATGGAAAACTGCTACTGTGTTAACACAAACTGGTCCTTTATCTCATAGATGTCAAATGGATGATAAAGTGATAAAAAAACATCAAGACCAGTTAATCGCAGCTCCACAACCAGTTCACAAGGAGCCATTCGATGAAATAGTGCCGGTTGTAGAAGAAACTTTATTATATCCCATAAGTAGGTTTAATTAGTTATTAAGATTGTCCCCTTTTATATTTTCATTAACGTGTAAAATTACCCCATTGTATTTGCTTTGCACCATAAATTTTCGGGTAAAAGATCAGGTTGCTAAATGTACAGTTTCACTCGATTTCTTTTGTTACTACAACTCAATCGAGTAGGATGTGCGCTGCTCCGCGACCATTCGTTGGTATATGGCCTAACATGGCCATGGGTGCTTTATTCTCTTACTATAATCTTTTCTAAACTATCCTTGTTTCTTACCCTGATCATTCTACAAACCTCCAGCGACCTTCTGTAAGTAAAATTCATATTCTAATTTATATCAAATTCTCATATACTACACACCTAACACTTCATAACCTAACCTTACGTTAATCAAAAATAATCAAATTTAGCAACTTTATCAAAAAATAACTATCAATTTAGAGAGATTTATATTTCTGCAATGGCAACCTTTATTTGTGATTTATGTTAGGTTAGGTTATGTAATGTTATGACAAATGTAATGAAAGTTATAACTAACGCCGTTAATTTGGTCAAAAGCAAAGTTTTGAATAACAGAGAATTTAAATAATTTTTGAAAAATCTATAAACTGAATAGAGAGATCTATTTCATCATTGTTAAGTTAGGTGGTTAAGTAATGCTCAAATACTTAAGTGATTTTATGAACTGAAAGAGGAAGTTAAATGTCTTATTGACACCAAAGGTGTTTATATTGTAGAGCTTGATAAACTATTTTAAAATGATTCAACATTTTTGGTAGATACAACTGGTCATTTGAATAACTCGAACATTAAACTACAAGGCTCAGATCAGATAATATAATAAGTTTGTTTTGCCATATTAAAACTTTTGAGTTGTTTCTTCACTTATTTGTCATACAATTGAAAATAACATGTTACACACATTTTCCCAAATTGAGTGAGAAAAATCCTGAATCTACAAATAAATATTTTGGCGAGTGTGAAAGACTTTTGAAGAAATTTAAAAGCAGATTTGAAGAGATGTAAGATGACAACATCGAAATGAGAGTTTGTGCTAATAGTAGAATGCTCATTCATTGCCATGGTGATAGTCTGCTTCAGTATGAGTAGCAATCATTCAAATTTCCTAGTTGAGGTAGATTCAAATTTGTTTTGGGATGTGACAGCAAGACTTCTATATATTATAAGATAGTACTTGAATGAACACCATCACCAACACTGATTCTTGTAGATGTAGCAGATTAACAGATGGTCGGCCTGTGATGCTTAATTTAGGCACCAGCTTGTCCAATTATTCTGGGATATGATGACATATTTTAGCTCGTCCTAACCTTGGGCGAAAACAGTTGTGGCGCTATAAATTTGTGTGACTTAGCATGTCATGTTTCTTGAATTTAAACGTGCCTCGGATATGAATAACCGTATTTTAGCAATGGTTTTCATAAAAGCTGCAGCTTTGATGAGGAGTTTCTGAATCATGTTGGTTTCAGGTTTCTTCAGAATTTATCGGATGAGGTCACCACTGAAGGTGGTCTAATTCATAACCTGCAAAAAAGAAAACATTTTTTGTTTTCGCTTGAGAATCAGATTTACACCCTTCACGGGTTAGGGGATCAAAATGATCTTACGAGTTCGGGGAGTTAGATCAAAATGGGTTATTTTGAAGTGACTGATGTCTCACTTCGAGCAGTTGCCTTATGTTGCTTATCAGTAGGATTACTTTGTTGTATGCCTTAGCTTACTTGACTTTTTTTTAAAAATATTTATTATTTATATTCTTAACAGTTCTACACAATTATCAGATAATTATTTCTATTACTTATTCTTTTTTATATAGCTTGACTAACTAATAATAACTAATAATAATAAGTTTGTTCTTTAAGCTAGAGCATCACCATACTAGGTGCTTAGTGAATTTGACATTTTATCTTTAATGAAAAATCTCTTAACTGTAGCTGGTTGGGTCTAGCAAAGGGCTTCTATAATGTAAGCCTACTTAAATTTACATATCACTAAAGTTTAATTAACACATCACAAAAAGAAATAATCTAAGTTGAAGGATATATGTAAACTGTCAACTTATACCTTTAAAACAAGTTATATTTTCAAACCACTCAAGACAAGTAGGTAGAGTTGTTCCACATATATATTCAAAACTGTCGAACGAAACCAAAACATCTCTAAAAAAATGATCCATTTGGCCTATATATAATAGGTTCCTCCCAATCGCATGCAGTCAACATTAAACATTACAGTATTAAGTTTTTGAAATAACGTAAAATCAATTAATTTAATTTGTTAATTTTTCTTTTATAATACACGATACAGACAAATTTTCGAATCTTTTTAAATTAAGATATACATTGACGTCTTACTAAGTATTAATAAATTATTTAATGACCTTAATATCAAGCAGTGAAGTATAAAGGTCGATTTAACAATAATCATCAATCAAACTAAATTAACCTTAAGCTCATATTATTGACACAGAATAACTTCAATAAAGGTTATTTGAAGGAATAATTCTAACATAGTTTATTCCTTACAGTCCAGTAATTTAAATGTAAAAGCATGGATTTATTTAAATTAATTTAAATTTAAAAACATCGGTTAATTAATGAAGAAAACAAATTATATATCTTCAAAATTATTCAAAATTAATTATTGTTTGTTCGCCGTGGAGGCGTTTAGATTTTTCAATATTATGAATTTACATTTATTTTTTAATTATGATGTTGTTTGGTTGTTGTTTTTATTTTTGTTTTGAAATGTTTCTGTTATGTTGCCTAACACATTAAGTTTTATATAGTTCAAAATGATTTGCGAACGATTCGTATGCAATTACATACACCAATTTAAAGCAGCTTGAGACAAAACTGTTTTGGAAAAACATAGACAGGCCTGATCAGTTTTGATTATTTTAGTTGTTTAATATAATCAAATTAAATTTTAAAATAGTAGTTTCTTATCAAAAACTTTTCTTATTAGCTAAATTTGGTAAAAGATGTCTTTTATTAAGTTTTATGTTAATATTTTTGAATTGTCTTAATTTTCGTCTTGGAAATATCTAAGTTACCCCTGATTCAATGGTACAGTTTTAGTCGATTTTTTTTATATTTTTCAGATTAAAGAGTATGTAATCCAAATAATTTTATGTTTAAGCCTAGCTAAGCCGATACAAAAACATTTCAACAGTTGAATAGCTAAATACATTATTAAAAGGTAAGGTCTTCCTTTTCAAATTTCTTAACTATAACTTAAGAATACAATTTGATAAAGCAAAATGGAAATCTTATATTGGAATTAGCGTTGTTAAATATTTTTTTATCCAGTTGCTGACACATTTTCATCATATTTTCATACAATGTATGTATATGTTTTGATTTACTTAGAACGACTTCTGCAATATGTGTTGTTTAACACTTTAACAGTTTCTTGTAACACCGGTGATACATAAATATAATAGCTTACTCGATCTTATGTAAAAGCAGTGATACAAATTAAGTTAGTTATGTTTTTAATTACTTTATACAGGTAAATAGTTACCTGTATAAAGTAATTAAAAACATAACTAACATAATTTGTATCATTGCTTTGACATAAGATGGAGTAAGCTATTAGATTTATGTATCACCAGTGTTACAAGAAATGGTTAAGGTGGTAATTTAATATAAACTGTATTTATTTAATTATGTATTTTTATAACTCAAGCTTATTCTAATTTTATTTCTAATTGTTGAAAGTTTTGTTGAAACATTTTCCCATAAATACTTATGCTTAATGAAAACATGAAAGATTTGTTTATTTTTTTTTATTTTTGGTTCAAAAATGTCTGCATAGATAACCATTACATAATTATTTAAAGTTCAAGAGAATTAATTACTACAATATTCTATGACTTTGCGGGAATTATATGAAGGAAATGTTTTGGATAAGGCTCCATTGTCCATGTGGTTTGAAGAGCGAACTCTGGACGGCTGCGGTAGTAACTTAAAATTTCCTTCACATCAATGCCCGCAAAGTCATAAACTAGTGTTCACCAGAAAATGATTTATCAAATCATTACAACGTTGAAAGAAAGAAATGAGAGTTGCAGGAAAAAACAATTTTGTAAAATGTTTTTATAGATTTAGAAAAATAGTTTATATGTGAGCTTAACATATTTCTCACCATATACTGTTTAGGCCTTTCGTTTGGACATTATCTGTAAATAATTCTAGTTGCATAGAATAAGCTTTAACATAATGGTAATTGGTGCTTCAATTGAAACTTTTATTGGTAACTAGCAGAATGAAAATCTCATTTGGAGTTGGTTTCAAAAATGTTTTTGTTTTTGTGTAAACATTTTGTCAAGGAAAAAGTGTAGATAATTTATCACGGTTCATGTTTTTATTATACTAATATTACACATCAGTAATACACAATTCAAGTCTTCGAAAGTCATCATTGAAGCTATTGGCAATGGCTACATCAACGTCACCTCACCGTGACTTGAAACTTATATTGCCTGAATTTGACTGATTTCATTTGCATCTGCACTCTTTCCACCTCTACAAAGATTTCAGTGGTGAAGTCTTGAATGTTAATTGTATCATATCAAATTACTTATTTGTTTGGGTTTAAATAAATTTGACTAGCCAATGTTTTAGTTTAATAAAAAATATATATATCGGCATATTTCATAGTACATTTAATTATGTTGTTTGATATATACTAATACTGTTGTAAGAATTAATGTCCATACACTGCACTCGAATAAATATTCAAACCAAGAAAATTACATTTTAATTGTATGGTTTATTTTTCTAAAATGTATTTACGACTTTACAATAAAAAGAAACTTAAATTGTCTTTTATTTATAATGGGGTATTATTTTAAACCAAATATATCTAAAATAAACAATATTTATTTTTGTTCTGCTTGTTCAATAAACATTTGTGCAGAGTTTTAATTAAAAAAACACATTTCTCTATATTTATAAATTAAAATTTAATTTTATTGAAGTCAGAAGGACTTAGAAATATTTTCATTACTGCAATAAATGTATAAAAAATCCACACGTCTTAACCAAATACAAATGCATAGATTGGTTTGAGTGTGTAATATGATCAAATTTGTTTAGGTCATTACCAAGCAAATGATTTTATAAACTTTAATAATTTATTTTACAACATGTTATTTTTATCTTAATACAAGTACGACGAGTTTATTATTTTTAATGTTTTATGATTCAGTGACAGATTAGAACATGTGTTCAAAAACTGACAATTCAAGAAACAAATTCTATGAAAAAACATAATTATAGTCAATAAAACATTAATTATGGAATCTTCTCAGAAAAGGGGTCAAGCTATCATTCTTGGGCAAAACCATATTTAGATATTTTCTATTAAAATTGTTTCTCAAATTATTTATTTGAATAAGGATTTTTTGTTTTTAATTCAAAATTGGAAATGTTTCTCTGCAATTCCATCCCCAACCATCACAACACATACTGTACATACGTAGTGATGAATTATTTTGAAATAAACGAATGAGTAAATTTATATTTAGCTATTTCAGTCTTTAACTATTTAACTGTTTAACTATTAATTAGGTTAATATTTAGCTATTACAGTTTTCAACTATTTAACTGTTTAACTATTAATTAAGTTAATATTTAGCTATTTCAGTTTTTAACTATTTAACTGTTTAACTATTGATTACGTTAATATTTAGGTATTTCAGTTTTTAGCTATTTAACTGCTTAACTATTAGTTAAGTTAATATTTAGCTATTTCAGTTTTCAACTATTTAACTGTTTAACTATTAATTAAGTTAATATTTAGCTATTTCAGTTTATAACTATTTGGCTGTTTAACTATTAATTAAGTTGTTTCAGTTTTTAACTATTTAACTGCTTAGCTCTTAATTAAGTTAACAATGTTTGTTAGTTATTGAAATAGTAACGCAACTCAAGATTAATCTTCTTCAAGGGAATTAACCCTTTAATGCCTGAGTAATTTTGATCTTAAGGTCTTCAACACAACAGAGTTTGCACTGAAAATAAACCTTCTTAAACGTGACTAATTCGTCCCAATGGACGTTACAGGGAATTAATTGACAGCAAGGCGTTGCTTGTTGAAAAATTATTTCGAAGCTCATCTTCGTTCCTCCGTCCTTTCAACAAATTTGCTGTTCATGCGAGTGATCTGCCCCCTCAAACGTCCATTTGTTGATTGTCGGTCAAATCGTGTCCTTCTGCAGTCTTTCATTTTTCCGTTTTAGTCAATTAAAATTAAACTTCAATTAAAAATTAAAAATATTTATTATGTGTAACAAATAACTAAATATTTAAAAAATTTTAAAGCTAGTTATGATTATATTATGTACTTTATAAAAGTTTTTTTTTCTAGTCTGTTTGTATGTTTTACAAAATTCAAGAATATCACACAATGAACAACTTGGAAAATTATTATAATCAACGAAAACATTTATTTGTAAGACATTTTCTGTAGAAAGGTGACTATTTTCTCATACAATATATGGATTGGAAAAACACGCCAGTATTTACAATTTTTTATTGCGAACAAACTCTATAAAAAATAAACATGTATAATAGAATTCAGACAAACCTATAAATAATTAGAGATACTCATTATAACTTATATTTGAAATAATAATTATTAATAAAAATTGAATAAAAATATAAATTTTAAAAGAGATAATTATTACAAAAAATTGAATAAAAATATAAATTTTGAAAGAGATAATAATCATTCATAGTTTTGAGGACATCAGCATCAAAATCTAATAACTATAAAAAAGCAAATAAAAATAAAATTATAAGGAACACTTTTATTTAAATAAACAAACGTTAATATAATTTTTTTTTATTTAAATAAATAAACTTTAATATACAATAATTTAAAATTTGTAAACATTTTCACAACATATAAACACGTTTATTATTAATCTTACAACACGCACAGAGACGAATTTATCAAATGTAATAAAGAATATATTTAATACTTACTTTAACTTACTTTAACCCTTATGAAAATAATCACTAATGTACTAAATAAATTTGAAAACCGGATTTGTGATAAGTTTGGAAGTAGAAGATGACGGTACTGCAACGCTACATCTTTGGAGATGCATTAAATGCATTTATGTTCTATGAAATTGTATGTCCGAACAATCGTGAGAGGCGTTTCTGTTTTTTCAACAAAACATAGGAAGAAGTAAAAATAATTTATATTATTTTGTCTTTCATAAAAATAAAATTAATACCTTTTACAAGAATATATTATGTTACTTATAATATAAAAATATCCAATGAAGATACATAAATAAACACATACGTATATAGGCTATATATAAATATGTATATTTTTTGGGACTTCATTCCTTCTGTGAAATTTAATACGTAATAAGAAAATTTATAGCTATAGGCTATAGCCCTTGTTGTGTTTTTCTTAATATACATATATGTAAATTATATACCAACCAATGTATCATATAACATTAAAACTATAGGTATACAATAATTGAAAAGTTAATTTGAAATAAACATTGTATTCAAAATCAAATGCTATATTTATTGATATATAACACGTGTCTAGCAAATATAAGAGTTTAATTTTTAATACAACGTTTATTTCAAATTAATTTTACAATAATTGTATATCTATACTTTTAATGTTATACGATAAATTGGTTGGTATCTTATTTACACATATGTATATATCTTTTTTTCGTAACTTTGCACAACACATGTTATATATCAATTGGTAGAGGATAGAATGTAGAGCACAATGGTATATCGTATTTGGTGTCCTCCAACCTAAATATCATTTTAATGTGTTATATATAAACCAAAAATTTAATTTGCTGTTGTTCATTCATTATAATGAATTAAACATTTATTTTTATATACGTACACCACTGATTACAATCAAAGTATTGTGTACTTATTTCTTTTCTAACTTTGCATATATAAAACGTTTAAATAAAGTTTGGCTGATTAACGTTATTTTACGAAAACCGAATGTAAATAATATACCAACCAATGTATTATACAACATTAAAACTATAGATATACAATAATCGTAAAGTTAATTTGAAATAAACATTGTATTCAAAATTAAATGCTATATTTATTGATATATAACACGTGTCTAGCAAATGTAAGCGTTTAATTTTGAATACACCGTTCATTTCAAATTAAATTTATAATAATTGTGTATCTATAGTTTTCTTTAATAAAAACACAAACTACAAAATATAAGTGATGTCTGCCAATGGTTCCACAGATTATTTTGCCTGTATAAGATGTTAGAAACGGCATTGACTAGACAATTATTGCAATTATATATTGCATTCATCATCCTTAATTGATATTTTCTCACAACCTCTTGAAAAGACAAAACACCATAGCTGACCAACATTCCTCGTGCAAAGGAACTAATAGGTAGATTTTGTAGGAATCTAAATGCGTTGTTATAACATATACTCATTCTATTAAAAATAGATAATTTATAATTTGACCACAATTCAAGTGAATATATTGAGGTACAATATGTTCGAAATAGTTCATTCTTTACTTGTGGGATACATTTTGAAAATTTTCGAATCAATGTATTTGAACGAATACAAATATTTCTATATTGCCTTTTGATTTCACTATCATCATGAGAGAACATCATTTATTAATACACCAAGATAAGTTATTTCATTAACGGCATCTATAGTAGTGTTATTTATTTGTAAGGGTTGAGGACTATTAATGTAATTTTTAGGATAAAAAGTAAGTAATTTTGTTTTAACAGCATTGAATTTCAAGTCAAACTGGTCACCATAACTTTCACATATTTGCATCAAATGTTGTAGGTCTTTAACCGACGGAGATAACAGAACTAAATCATCGTCAAAGTTCGTCAATATAAACATTAAAAAAGTTAGGTGAAATCTAAGAACCCTGCCAGACACCACAGGTAGGATAAAAAGCATTTGACAAAACATTTTGCCACCTCACATAAAACCTTTGATGACAATACCAAAACTTTAAAACATTTAAAATAAACTTTGGGATATCTCTGTTCACTAAGACACTGAACAATGTATATGGTTGATGGTATCAAATGCCTTCGAATGGCCAGAAAGCATGCAAAGATGGGTGTTTTATTTAATGTATAGTTGGTTACCACTTGCTTCAGGACATATATACACAATTCAGTTGATAAATTTCTCTTGAAAGCAAATTCATTTTGACTAGTCACAAGCACATGTTCACATCTTGTATAAATCAATTTTTCAAATACCTTTGATATTATATCTGACAAGGCAATTGGTCTATAATTATCTTTGCTGGACAAATCCCCACATTTACTTTTCACCAAAGGAACAAGAATAACATCCATGAAATTGGAAGAAATGTAAGAATATCGAAACAGTGCCGTAAACAATATACCAAAGTGAATCATTAAAGCAGGATGTACAGTCTCACCAAGGCTTTTGTAACCACCACGTTGTCAGTTGATATAGTATTTTCTAACAATTTAGTACTGAAATTCATTATAATGGGGTAATGTTTGTACCCATGCTATATTTCTCAACAATAAATATCTTAACTTGATAAAATGTGCATTATAAACAAATATGTCATACAATTACTAATTAGATTTATTAGTTTCCGTTTTTTAACTACACAAATGCATTTTTCATGAAGTATTTAAAAAAGATTCCCTCTTAATGTCAATAGCAACTATACTATGCCATAGAGATAAGTCGAACCCCGTTTTAGTGTGTGTTCAACCAAAAGCACATACACAGTACACATAGCCACATACATACATACATATTTCTGTGAAATAAGTATTTGTTTAATGAAATTTACTTTCTACAAAGGATGTTGTGATATCAGCCACTTGTTTATTAAGTGCATGATTAACCGACATTTTTATTTGAATGTTTGAAAGTTTATTTAAAATAAATGAAGAACTGGAGATTCAACCCTGTCACACCTGATTGATTATTATCCATCAGGACCTAAAGGGTTAAGGTGGAATGTCCTACAACTTATATTTCTTTAAATAATAAACATTGTTAACACTTTGTTTATAGAT
>JARUHE010142756.1:0-14293 GCA_031471125.1 Archaeomysis grebnitzkii | reverse complement strand
ATATCATTTTATCGAATTGGTTTCTCCGAAATATCATTTTATCGAATTGATTCCTCCGAAATATCATTTTATCGAATTGGTTTCTCCGAAAAATCATTTAATCGAATATTCGACAAAATGATATTTCGACAAATTGAAAATGCCCCCTA
The DNA here is from genome assembly GCA_031471125.1 of Archaeomysis grebnitzkii. Classification (NCBI taxonomy): domain Eukaryota; kingdom Metazoa; phylum Arthropoda; class Malacostraca; order Mysida; family Mysidae; genus Archaeomysis; species Archaeomysis grebnitzkii. The sequence goes on along the minus strand of JARUHE010142756.1, from coordinate 14,144 downwards.
TAGGTTACCAACACAAATACTCGACTCCATAAAAAGTGATGAAAATAGGCATTATTGTATTTGACAACTCGTCACTAAGCAATAAAAAAAGTATCAAACTCAAAATCAAAATCTAAGACTTCCTGGTCTATACTATCGATTTATCTGTAATTTCAATGCCATTTAGTTAGATTAACCTTTATCAAATGCAATTATCAAAAATTAAACCACATTAGTTTACAAAAAATTATTTTAGTATTATGTAATGTCAAGCTACTATTAGTATGTCTATCGTTACTGTGCGTGGACTGAGGTACAAATAGATTATTAGTTATAAACCATATTCCATAATTAAAAATAAAGCTTTAAAAAATATATTTTTACAATTTTCTTTATCATGAACCAAACACCAGTGAGAAATATGTTCAAGTTTTATACTCGTAATTGTAGAAACAGGCAATACAAAATGTTTCCTTTCAAATAGAAAAGATGATTGACAAAAACAGGATGGATTGATTATATAAATAAACGGGCCAATGGCCAGCGCTGCAACCTGAGAGTATTCAGCAAATGACAAAGACAAGAGCAGGCAAGAAATATAAAATTACATGCTCAAAAAATGCCATCTTTAAAATAATAAAACGATATCAAGAAAAGGTGTGATTGATGACCTTTATATTACAAGACCTTTGACAAATAGGTTTTCTAAACACTTTTTTTTGGGAATGAAGAAAATGTAAAAACATTAAAACAAAAATAAAATTACATTAAAACTAGGATTAATATATTTTTGTTTTTTGAAAATTTAAAGAGTTTGGATTATATTCGTTCTCATTGCATCTTTTTTACTTTGATTTTAAGATAATGTCACAATTGAACAGAACAGTACAGCCCGATTTAATTATTCAGCTCAAGAAACGCAACCTGCATTTTATTTACTACAGTGGTTTTGAAAGCAAAAACGAAGGTAAATAGAATGCAATTTTATAATAGGTTTATGGAAGTAGCGAAGACTTAATTGTTTGACTTCTCTTTTGTTAACTTGTCTCAACAAATGTTCTATTCAATTTATTTGCGAAGATTAAAGAGGAAGTTGCTTCGAAGACGACTTGTGTAAAAAGGTTAACTTCTAATCTTCGCCAACTCTTTAAATGGACTCCAAAAATTGAATTAATATTGAATCTATCAATGTTATGAATATAAAATATTACAGTATAGAGGTTCTAACCTGAATAACGTTGAAATATTATAAAAGTATCTCCCAAAAAAGAAATTTTGTTAATATAATTATCACTAAAATTTAAACCATGAAGGAAGGCATTTATGTAGACTTGATAAATTATATAATTTAACTCTTTTCATGCCAATGTTTGACAATTGAAACATAGAATTTATTAATTTTAATGCTAATCTTTAGATGAAAAAGGATATATTTTTTATTGATATGTATTAATTAAGTCTATTTTCATTTCGGATTAATTAATATATCCCAATAATAAATATCTCCCTTTTCATATATAAATTAGCATTAACTAGTAATCCACGAACCGAACGGTTCAAATATCTCGCGACCGTTCATTCTGTAATTTAAAAAATCAAAATTGGTGTTACAAAGTGAGAAAACATTTAATAAAAAATCACCTTCGAGATTATTTATGTATACTTCATTTCCAATCCATTGTTGCATCAATAAAAACTAAATATGAAAAAAAATTCTTAGTCTAAACCAGAAATGTCAATTAAAAATGTTGTTACAAAATGAGAACACATCATTTAATCAAAAATCACCTTAAGAGACTATTTATGTATACAGGTAAAGCTCCTATTTCACGTGACATACGTGTGGCAGTTGTGTATCCCGCATATAGCAATCGTGTTTAAATATAATACTGTTAATCTGTATATGATCTTACTTCTAATCGTTCTCCTTTTTATATACCCTCTCTCAACAACACCCTAAAGAATAAGGACAGATATTTGTTCGTTAATTATGATCTTTTATGAAATAGGATCAAATAAGTAAAAGCTGCCTACATATAGGAAATGGTTCTCCACGATGAAAAACTGAAAATCTTTGTCTATACACAGGTAAAACTGTGATAATTAGACAGGCATAATTATAGGGCCCTGTAGATAAACAATACAGTAATAAATAATTTAGGTCTTAGAATATGTATTACATGTCATACATAAACGAATTAATGCATAGTTGCTATTGAAATTAGTAAATAAATGTGAATGTACATACATGAAGATTAATTAATGGGCATTAAATGGCACAGAGTTATTTAATAAATAAGTCCATTTTACTGGTCTTTTCTTATAATACCCAAGTAGCGCGTTAACGTGTGTTAGGAATCAAAATCGTGAAATATATATCATTAAATAAGAGACTCGTTAAGTGAGATCATGCGAATTAGGAGCTTTACCTGTACATTATTTTCAATCCATTGATGCATAAATCAAACCAAAATGGGGGGGAAAAAATTTAAGTTAATTTAATAAAAAACGTAGATAAAAAGTGATAAAATCAAAAAACTACCTAGTAACATTAAAACCAATAACCAAGCCTATATGAAAAGAAATAATAATAGTATTTTAAACCCTTTAACGCCTGTAGGGTCGAAAGTGTGACTATCGTAGGGTTATTTCCAATGCAAACTTCATTGTATTGTGAACCTTAGGGTAATAATAATTCAGGCGTTAAAGGGTTACCGAAAGAATGTCAAGTATGTGACGTCAGAGTTCCCCAAAGCCGCAGTTCGTACACCACTTTAGTCTAGGCATTGTGAGCCCGGACTGGCTTTATCTTTACCTTGGGTATGTTAACCTACATGAAGGATGTGCCATGCATTGGCACCATAACTTACATGTGGGTAGTAATCAAGAAGATATGTGAAGCGGTTCAGAGTGACTAAAATAAAGATTATATGATCTGTATAAATTTTTTTAGTTCTACGAAATTGGAGTGGAAAAACCAGGTTGAACTCCTAATTATTTAGCACTTGGATCTTTCTTACCCAATTCCTGGCCTGATTGAATAAAAATAATGTGGGCTGAAACCATAAGATATTCAACACCTTTTACTCAATTCCTGGAGTTATGACGGTTGTGCAACTCGATAAACTGTCGCGTTATGATCGTCCATTGACCTTATGTTCTGGATGATTATTTTTGTGTGGGTCTCCCAGCAAAACAAGATATGCAGGTTTTTAACACCGGACAAAGGTCGGATAAAGACCCTGTGCCATAAGTTAGCTACCCTTTGTTGTAGTGGTCCGGTGATATTTTATACTACGAAATTGTGGTTTCAAAATTAAGAGGCATGTAAACTTGTGGAGATGTTGAAATGTTTTTTAGATAAAACATGTGAAAATTAAATCATTCTAAGACTTAAATTATAAAAATCAAGGGACTTCTGTTGTGAATATTGTTGCACAACTGAATTGGTTGCCTTCGACTATATAAAAAATTATAGTCCAGTCTGGCAGAATAACCGAACAGCCAACCAATTAGATTTATGACGAAATAGTTTTCTCAACATGGAGTTTTTTTCATGACTAACAATAATGAAACAGCAACAAGAGGATCAAAGAACTACAAAATAGCTCGATAATGTCCTTCGCAGTATTTTTTGGAGAATAAAACAAAATTTGGAAATGTGAAATAATTTTATTTAGATCATTTTTAAATACGAAAAAATCCCTTTCATAGTAAACATAATTGTATGATTTAGTTCAACAAAATTAATTATTTGGTCTAACAACTTAAATTATTTTTGCAAAACATTTTATACCAAAAACAAAGGATTATTATGCACCATTATTTAATTCAAATATTTACGTAGTTAGGAAAACATTTTGCTTAATCTAAATTCGAAAAAAATAATCCATAAACTTGCCTGTATAGAACAAATATTTTATTTGCTTATCAAGTTAAATAAATATTCCAAGGTGAAATAAATAATAAATATCCAATTTAAATACTAATTAATATTCATCTCATTTATTTTAAGGGTCATAAAAAATTTACGACTTGACAAATTTATCAAAATATTGAAAAAACAATTTTAATCTGTCAAAACAAATGCATAATTGAAGCATGTTTATCTACACTAAAAAAATATTTATTTTAAACAAAATATTTAATTGAAACAAAAAATTTAATTGAAACAAAATTTATTTAAAGCAAAAATGTTAACTTTAAACAAAATATTGGAAACAAAATATAGAAATGAAAAAATTACACTTGCGCAAATGTAAACATTCATGGAACTTGTGCGCATTTAGTTCAATTTTCGTTTTCAAGTTTACTTTATTTGGCCAATGAAAATATTGGTTTTGATTGTGCAAGTCATTTGTTTACTTTATTAGAAATTTACCTCAAATATATTTATTTAAAACATAAATTAATTTGAATTAAGTATCGTTTTGAATGTTTGACTGTCGTTACAAACAAACTTTAATTATACATACATTTAAACAAACATTATGTGTACATATATAATGCATGCTCACATATATATATACACACAATGTATAAATATATCAATATATGAACTTGAAATTATCTCCCAAAGAGTTTAAGTGTAAACTTAATAAAACTAAACAAAAAATATTTGTTAAAATTAATAAACCGATTAATTTAATGTGCAAATTATATACAGTATTTTTAAACAAATACATAAATGCACTTAATTTTAACCATTCGTAAAACAAGAATTAAAATATTTTAGCATTCGAACTTATGTTAGAGGAACTTTTTTTTTAGTGAATTGTTCATAAATTTACAAAAACAAATTATGAAACGAGAGCATTCAAGTTTTATTTTAGCACTTACATAAAAATTTTACTTAATATTTTTATTTGCAAATAAAATATGTTTTGGAAATAGTTACTTATGAATTATGACAAATATATTTTTATAAACTATTTAATAAATTATAAGAATTATGGAAGATACTTATTTTAAATATTTATTTAAATTTCATAAAAATTATGGAATGTTTTAACATTGTTTAAATAACCAAGACAACAAGACTACAAGATTTAAAAACATTTTAATACTGTGGTGCTAAGGTGAAAATAAAATAAATAATGTAATACTGAATAGAGTTTATTTTTAATACAAATTAAGTGACATGGTTCAGCCAGTCATAGGCAACTGGAAATAAAATAAAGTTTTATTTTAAGCAAGATTGTCAACGTTGAATTAACGTTGCTGAGGAATTTATTGTTTTAAAACCACTCGACAATTAATTTTGCCGAGACGATTATATTTAAAAACAAAATATTTTCATCTGAATTATTGTATATATACTCATAATCAGGACATTTTTAATTAACCTTAAAAGACTTCTAAAAGTCTAAACTACTGCAATAAATTAATTTTACATAAGTTAAACTAAACTTTCATTTTTGCAAAATAAATTCTTTGTCTAGTCTTTTGAAAGACTTGAGAAGCTATGCAAGTGATGATAAAAACGCTTGTACCTTTGTCAAAATAATGAAGTAATAATTAATATATTTAATTGAGCAACACTTCATACAAATTAATTAATACAGTTATGTTAAGACTAAGTACGACAGATGTTTATTACACAAAAGAAAGTGTTAACATTCACCTTTAAGTTCATTTGCTTCAATATCACAAAATGTTCAATTACCAAAATTATATCACAGACATTTAACCGAAACTTCGCAGTGCCTTCAACGCACATTGTTTTGGGTGCACATTTATTTGAAAGCACACTTTTGGAAGCACACTTTTGGAAGCACACTTTTGGAAGCACACTTTTGGAAGCACACTTTTGGAAGCAAAGTAACTTTGAAGTTAGTGCTTTTGAATGCATGTTGCTTTAATGCACAGTTTTTTTGGAAGCCCAGCACTTACATAGCACAACATTTTTGAAGTTACAATCGCTTTGAACGCACAACCTAAGAAATGACACATATGCAGTCACATTGATCCCTTGGCCTTTTGCACTGCCGGCAGAACCAACTGGTCTTGCCCCCCTTGCGATTGTACCAAGAAGTTTCCTTTGTGGAATCGATGAACGGCCTGGACAAACGACGACCAGAGGTAGGCTCAGATTTGACGATATTTTTCTGCACTTTATTATCAGTTGATGATACAGACGACTCGTTTGATGATATAGATGAAGATTCACTCGATGATGATGATAACCTGTGGATAGATGATGATGATGATGATGATAAAGTCATTTCTGGAGATGATGATAATGTGGAGATGGTTTGTGAAGACTGGCGATGATGATCCAAAGATGATGCGGACTGGCGATGATGATGATCCAGTGATGGCGACGAAGATACTGATGATGATGAGCTAAAACTTCCACCCCGGCTGTGGTCAAGTGGAGAGGTCTTGGTTAAGATTCCAACTTCGGCCATTTTTCAACGGGAGACTTTATTTATTTTCCTAAATTGTTTTTTTTATTAATTATTTATGAAGATAAATAAATAATTTTATATTATTTTCAATTATTCAAATTTTTTAATTATTTCACTATTCGAATAATTTCTGAAAATAAATAAATACCGTTAGATTGTTTTAAATAAATACATTGTTTTGAAATATTTTAGGTTATGCAATACGTTATATGTAAATTTAAAACTTCAAGCTATTGACTGTAGTAATGTGTAACTATTTGTCTGGTATTCAAGCTATTGACTGCAATAATAGCCAACTATTTGTTTAGTATTCGAAAGAAAATTTTAGGAAAATTTAGAATATAACAATACTAACAAAAAGACTTGAAAATGTAAAATAGAACTATGAACAAAAATACGAATGCTATAATTTTTTATTTACATATTAATTATAAAGGAAAATAATGATCAGCAAAGATAAATAATTTTAAAAACGAAATAAAACTGAAAAATATTTTAAATAATAATACAGTTAGAAACTATTAAAAACAGGAACGTCTTTTAGATTTAATTAGTGAAAAACTTGTGTCAAATTTATTCCGAAATGTTGAAACATTTTTTTGTATTTTATTTAAAAAATCAATAAAACTTAAATATTTTATTTTATTTTAAAAAACAAAATTAAATATTTTGTGTATATCAACAAACTATTTAAATTAAAACATTTTATTTCAAACTCCAAAACATTGGATTGTATCGCACTGTATTATTTAAACAAACTTATAAATAATCTTGATTAAACAGAACAAATTTATAATTTAAAGAAAAACGAAAATCGTACCAAAAGATGGAAACAAAACGACATCTCCTCACTTGACGAAAGAAAGCGTCAGACTGAGCGACCATTTTAGAAATATTTGCATCTGTGATAACGAACATCCTATGTCAACATAAAATGAAGGTCGCCATAAACGGCGAAAAAATTATTTGACGTTAACGTGATCGTGTTTTGATTATCAAACTTGTTTAAGTAAATAATGGATCATGCACTGCACCATCGTTAGGTTCGAAGCAATAACGTCAGTTTTAGGTAAACGTTATGGAGAAAAAACTCAGTTTTGAAATAATTCTCACGAAGTCAAAACAATTCGCACGATGGACATTCCGATTATTAAATCTGATCTTAATATTAATCGAGAACGAGGACTGTCTACAGGATTATGTTTTTCCGGGGACACGCGTAAGCCACTGATCTACGAGTCATGGTTATTACATTTTTTCAAAAGTACACACGTTTTTTATGGTAGAGAAATGGCCATTTAACAATCAACTTAACACTTTAACCGTTTTTTGTAACACCGGTGATACATAAATATAATAGCTTACTCAGTCTTATGTAACACCAGTGATACAAATTAAGTTAGTTATGTTTTTGATGACATTATACAGGTAACTAGTTACCTGTATAATGTAATCAAAACATAATTAACTTAATTCGTATTACTGGTGTAACATAAGATGGAGTAAGCTATTAGATTTATGTATCACCGACGTTACAAGAAACGGTTAAAGTGTTAATTAATGAAAGACATATGCAATAGGAACAATATTTCTCAAATGATTTTTTAAACTTTAATTTAATGAAATAACTAGAGTTTTATAGTGATAACGGACGTTTTAAATTTACAGCAATAATTTTCAGGTCTGCTATAAACCAATAGGGTTTGGTTAGTAATGGTTTTAAGTTGTTTACCAAGGGTGGCTTTTATCTGTAATCGTTGGTTTCTTGTATGGAAATTACGCTGCAGCCGGGACCGGACTTTCACTTGCGGAGGCCCTAAGATATATGAAATGGGAGTCCCTTCTTTTTGACGAATTCGTGTTAAAATAACGACAGCCTTAAAAATTAGGCCCTTGTTGGTGTGTGGCCTTAAGCTAGAACTTATTTAGCATATATGTATAGATGTCCAGCACTGACTGCAGCCCACAGTGCAATCAACTATTGAGACGGATAAACCTGCTGAGTAACTAACAAGTTCGAGAGTTCATACCTAAAGATTACAAGATTGTGATGACAAATCTCTGAAATAGCACACTGGTCGGAAACAGTGACTGTCCCACGACACTTGCATAAAAAATTGCCAAAATAATTAAAAAATTATTGGTTATTTGTATGGAAGTTTAACCGAAGTGGAGCGCTAAAGCCATCGGTTATCCAGCAACACAGGTTAAGTAATTAATACCTCACAATGGCGACGATACTACTCATTAGACCAAGCTGGGTAGACGACCAATTGGTAGACCTGGCGAAATGTCTGTATGTAGACAGCCTTGAGGGGTGAGGTTTTAAATGCTTCTTGCGTGTCGCTGTAACAGACCGCATGTTAAGGAGAACGTCACTCTTCCCTTTGGGTTGATATATAGCAGCTCAGAGGATGGGTGGTACATTCATATATATTTCTTAGTGGTTGGGGGGTCGCCTTAGATCCTAGTCTCATTGACCCTGAAGGGTGTAAAAGGACTTTAAACAGATCAACCAACCAACCACTAATTAATTCCGGGTATAACCCAGTAAGAAAATGATTATAGTGTCAACTATAACAATCTGTTTTATCTTAGTATTATCTATATCTATCATTATTTAGTTGTTTGTTATATAAATATGTATAATATACATTTTAACATTTGGTAATTTTTGTAGATATTTACGGATAAGTTTTTTTTTCAAGTGATTATGTATAATCATAGTTAAAATCTTATAATTAACAATGAGAAAAATTATTTCGTGTCGATCTATCAAACATAATGTAAAGGTACACAGGTGAAAAGGCTTCGAATTCCAATGCTAAAAAATAGATAATTATCGGTACTCGAATGGGAAGATAACCAACCACTAACAATCATTATATTATATTTATTATTATCATTATACTATATTTATTATCATTATACTATATTTATTATTATAATTATATTATATTTATTATTATCATTATTATATTTATTATATTATATTATATTTATAATCATTATGTAACCAACCACTAATAATCATCATCGAACTCCATTGGTTCCTTGGATAGTGTATGGAATAGGACTGGATATTGGTACATGACCAGGGAAACCTGATTAATGAGCAACTCACTAAGTTGTAAATGTAGGTTTACCATTTAGTGTTTCATTACAAGTTGTAATGATCGAAAAAATGACGCAATTTTAGCAGTCTTGATGGACGATGATGGTTCCCGTTATCTGTATCTATGATGCAATTCTTAGGCGGATTTTGACTGTGACGTCATCGATAAAGTAAATTTATCTGTGACATCAAAGGTCAATGTTATCATTGATATAGAAATGCAATTAAATGCAAAATCATCCTTTGCAACCGCTAGTGTAATGACCTCAAATCACAACCACACTTAAAATTTATTTTTATTGTGATTTAATCTCAGACTAATCAATATATTCGCCTCCAACATAACAACTTTTTATGCTCTAGCAGTGGCACCCATACACATAGCAATGCTTTAGAGCTATGTCTGTCGCATGATCCATATAATTTAGTATTGGAGTGGACATTTTGGAAGCCCAAGATATTGATTGACCTGCCCATACAAATACTAATCCTTGGGCAAATGACAACTTCGCTGACGTGTAACATGGCTCACTAAGATCTAGCTTAAAAGCCATAATGAAAATGTGATTGGCATTTATATTTTATATAGAGTTGGCACATGAATATTCAAGACTAAAAAAGTTATTTATAACAAACGACCCAAATAACTAATTATGAATAATTTATCATTTATTTTTATTGCTGGAAAACAAAATGTCCAGAGATTAGTAAATAAACAATTGTCTCACTCGGACCATGTGGTTTAACACTTTTATTTTCATATTATAAATTCAGAAGGTGGACACATTAATAGTCATTGCACGTGGTGAAGTTAAATAATTTTATCCTGACTAATACGTTCATATACCCATATACGAAAAATAATTAATGTGGGTTTGATGGATGGATGGATGGATTGATTGATTGATGGATTGATGGATTGATTGATTGATGGATGCATGGATGGATGATGATGATGATAATAATAATAATAACTAATGTGGGTTTAAATGATAGCTGGCTCAAACCACCATGAAGATGAATCCTAAACTAAAATGGAAACAATAAAAAGTGTGGTCTCGCAAGATCATTTAAGATCTTACTACAGTAAAACTCCTGAAACGTAGAATAATTAAAGACAAATCTTACAACGTAAAATCATAAAACGTCCACATCATTTCTATGTATACAAAGAAAACGTGAAACAAAGGCAGGGGTTAAAGCGTTAAATCGGTATGCCTGAAACGGAGATTCTTCCTATAACGTAGAAACATTTCGGTCTACGTTTCAGGGGTTACAGTAATACAGAATACAGTAAACACACACGAATAGTGCAAATGTATTATAAATGTTTAACCTTTATTTAAAGTAATGGAATAATAAAATTTATGATTGTTTTCAATATACACTTTAAATGTATTTCAGTCATGACAATTGTTATGCGATTGTGGGTTAATTTAGTATTATGCGGGTATAAGGAAATCGATTTACACTACACACCTGTTGTATCAATAGTTCAGGTGCGCCGTTCAAAACATATCAACAATGAGGTCTTATATAACTGGAAAATCGTGGGGCTGTGCAGTTGCTCATGTAATTTGTTGAAAACTGAACGAAATGCGATGCAGTAATACTTTTACATATTTATGCCTGCATGAATCAAAGAGAATGCAGAACACATACAATTCGATGTATATTGTAATGAAAAAGTTATTTTTTATACTATAATGAACATTCAAAGAAAAAGGTACACACGCGCAATATCATATTACTAATATTTATATAAATATTTATGGAAATAATTTACTGATAAGAAAAAGAGATTATGAAACTAATTACGTTACAAATATATTTGAAGTAACTAATAACAATACTGTTTACTTTTATGGATTTGTGTTAATTATTTTTTCTACTTTCATTTGTTAGGCTAAATTTGTTCAGTTAAAGCACAGAAGGAAAGCTTTTATTTTTCTAAATCTAAAATTTTATTGAACATAAAATATCGATTGAACCTCGCTATTTTCTATTATTTTTACGACATTGCTATGCACTCAACATTGTAGGACTATCAGAGAACAATAATAATAATAATGTGTTGTAGGGTTATTTTCAATGCAAACTTCATTGCATTATAGACCTTAGGGTAATAATAGTTCAGGTTAATGTTACGAGTGAATACATTCATAACATTACATAAGTCTAGATTATGTTGTTTTGTCTTGAAACTTTGTTTTGTTTTAAGTCATGAAGTGTAAAATAAAATTGGGTTTATGCAACTATTTAATACAGAACAATGGAGTTTAATATAAATCATGAAATCATCGTTTGTCTTGGTAAAACAAATAGGGACTTTGTAATTTCCGACCCCTATTTTAACTATGCAGTTGGATTTAGTGCATTACAATTATCGTTAGGGTGTCGGAAGATACACAAAATTCTGTCGGTAACCGTGCAATGATTATCTTAAACTAATACAAAAGGCAAAATATATGTTTGGGACGTCCGCTTTTCTAAATGAGCGTCACTTATGTCGATACAGAGTTAAGCTTTACAACGCCCGCTCACTTTTTCAATGTATATTTAACCAACCTTTTCATGTTGACTCAAGATACTTGTAAGGGAAGAAACTAGAGTAAATTTCAGCATTACACCTCTATTTCAAGATTAGTTCATGTTTTTGTAAATACTTTGGCAAACAAGAAGCCTTTATTCCTATACATTTGTAGCGTAATGGAACAACCCCGGAGTTATTCAATTTTATTTTTCAATACTATAATCAATGGTAGCAACAAGGACCATTACAGTAATAAAGTTAACCGTAGTTTTAAACAAGGAATTTGTCCAATAAAATAACATTGATGTTTTACAGCCGCCGAAATTATATTTGTGTTATTCCAATAACTTTCTGTAGAAGACGATATTTGTCCCGGGATTTCAAATAACAGCCCAGCATTTAAATACTAAGAATACACATGAACTAACTTTCCTATGAAACGAATTTCTTAACTGTTTAAACATTATACATGTAGAAACAAATAGCACAAGTGAGGTAACCCACATTCAAATAACATAGAGCTTACCTCACTTGTGCTATTCTCGATCAATTTAACCAATTATGTACAGTTCAATTTAAATTATTTTGGACGACCACAAAATAAAGTTCCAAAATAATATTTGGAAAATAATAAGGCAAATAATAATAATATTTGGAAAATGTTAAGCCTATACAATTAACATCAATATTCGGCCATTGTAATTAGCTTGTAACCGAGGGGGTAGTGCCCCTTGCGGAGGTAGTCCCTTCCATTAATTAGGGTGGTTTAATGGGAATTTGGCCCTTGTTTTGGAATCGGCCTTTACATACAATTGCTATGTAAAGGCCGATTCCAGTACAAGGACCGAATTCCCATTAAATCACCCTATGTCCAGTTGTCAGACATAAATTGTAAAGTTATAAAATAGGTGTCTAAATAAAAGTAGATTAACCTAGGATTCCGGCTAGGAACCGTGGTCTTAGAAATATGCGAGCACTGTACGTGTTATTTAAAGGGCAACTGAATAATATGTTGAATGTTAAACAGACATTTGAATGGACTAAATGAAATCTCACTAAAAAAACAAATATTTAAAAAATATTATTTTAACGAATTCATTTATTGCCACTATAATTATTAACACTCAAAATATATTACAATAATAATAACGAGCTTAAAGCTAACACAATTTAAAATTATTTAAAAGATGCGTTTGAAACCGTTCTACAAATATCAAAATACAATAGATTGTAATGCTTGTTTATTGTACTGAATATTCAAATAAACTGTTTCAAACACCTGTAATATTGGCATTATGTAGGTACAGTGTGCGACAAACATATCAAGCGGCGCCAATGCATGATCGTCTGTAGTACAGCGATGGCAATAATAATATAAAATTAAATTGGGAATTATTTTCACTTACCCCGCGCGTAAGCACTTGTGATGCACAGCAATATCGTAATTCTAAATATTCGCGTCATTGTTAGTAATTTTCCCTTTTTGTTAAGCACTAAAACTGAGTAAACTGAAGGAACTGACTGTAAACAAACTATGTTGATGTAGTTATGTAGTGCGCAGGATAAGATGAGCGAACTGTTTTGATAAAAGTGCCAGTTTCACTATATTGTTTGTTTTTATTGTTGTTCAAATAGAAATAAAATACTTAGTTATATTGTATCGCAAATATCACTTACACTTTTCAAATAATGAAATTATAGTAAGTCAATAAATAATACTTATAATTATACGAAATATAATCATATGAACAATAATAATCTACAAACGTTTTCTTATTAGTTCGTTGACTTTCATAACATTTCGTCCAACCTTATATCGAGTATCACGTGAACGATCAAAGGAGAATGATTCTTTGTGTATAGTATAATTATTTTCATAAAAACGTAAAATGATTTATACCAGACTTTGTTGCTATGCAATTCAGTACAAAAGTACAACTATTGTTGGATAACGGAAACATTTAATTATGTTTAAAAATATATAACATTAAAATAAATAAATCAAAACATTTTCCATTCATGTTTCTGTTTTTTTATCGAGCGCGCACGTAGTAGCAAAGCTCTATATAGGGGTTACTTTCAAAATATGACAAAAAGTTGTGTCATA
>JARUHE010142645.1:0-14293 GCA_031471125.1 Archaeomysis grebnitzkii | reverse complement strand
TGTGTACCTCACTTGTCAACTATTGGCAAATGTTTTCTTTCCTTTATGTGTACCTCACTTGTCAACTATTGGCAAATGTTTTATTTACCTTATGTGTACCTCACTTGTCAACTATTGGCAAATGTTTTCTTTCTTTTATGTGTACCTCACTTGTCAACTATTGGCAAATGTTTTCTTTCCTTTATGTGTACCTCACTTGTCAACTATTGGCAAATATTTTCTTTCCTTTATGTGTACCTCACTTGTCAACTATTGGCAAATGTTTTCTTTCCTTTATGTGTACCTCACTTGACAACTATTGGCAAATGTTTTCTTTCCTTTATGTGTACCTCACTTGTCAACTATTGGCAAATGTTTCGTTTCTTTTATTTGTACCTCAGTTGTTAGTTTCCTTTCTTACAGCTAAGAATTTTTCGTTTACATTTAGTTTTTCATCATTGTTTGATGGTTTTAGTTTTTTCTTTGATTTTATTTTGATTTTTTTAAATTGTAAGACGCGATAGCGTATTAAATATTTTTCGCACCGCATAAATGAATGTAATTGTTATTATTATTATTATCATTACCTAAATGTTTCGTCTCTTCTCTTTGAAATTCAGTTATAAAGTTCATTTATTTTAAATAAGACAGGTGTGTTTACCGCTAGACCTATATGTGTTTTGTACAGTCACAGGCACATTAATCTCGAGCTGCATATAGGAAAATTGCTCTCCAAGGCTTAGAAGAAACCAGACCCAGAGAGATTTAGCCGAACGTTTTATAGAATTTCGTAGTTCAAGTGCATTTTATTATGACGAATGTTCGGTTAACTAAACAGAAAACAAAATACAAAAATGTTATAGTTAAAGGTAAATTCATTAAAAACTCTATATCGATGTGCCTACGACTGTACGGAGTGTACGTATATTTCTAGATGTATACGCAACATGTGTCCATCAACCGAAACAAATGTTTTATCACTTCCTTCATTTTGTTTTATTATATTAAATACTTAAGTAAAACTTTTTCATTTATAAATTATGTTCATAAAAATATATTTTGTTGAAAAAATGTAAAATATGTTAATATTATCTCATAAATCATTTTCCCAGTGGACTCTAAACCAAGCTAATTTACGACTTAAGTAATCTTCAAAGATAGAAGACATATTTTTTTTGAATCGCGAAGAACATTTTTGATATATTTGCATTTTTAATATATTGAAAAAGTAGGACATCCATTTTGTTTTACTTCTATTCAATCTAATAGTTTTTTCATGAAGTATATATTTATTCACTAATATAGTTGATTAAATAAGTATTTAAAAGTAAAAGTTAAATATAAATGCTGAAGTTAATATTTTATAATAAATTAAGTTATCGGATTTTAGCTATAAATAAAAGAGGAAACAAAAACAGAATGGAGCCACATATACATACATCATAAGTTTGGTGAAACAATTTAAACACCTGTATTACATAATCATATTGGGTAATTGACAACACACTTTAGTATAAAACAATTGTTTGACTTTTAAAACACTTAAATAAGAAATCAGCTGTCGAAATTGACATAACGGTATTACAAGTGAATGTTGTGTTGCACATTTTGAACCAAATTGTTAATTACATAAAACGAATCGTTCAAGTGTAACTTGTGTTGCTAGAAAACAGAATGAACAATACAGTTTTACAGTGGAAGTTAGATTTCTGCAAACTATTAATCCTTTGCGTACATGAAATTTGAATATTTAGAAAGTAAGCTAAATATTTTGAATGCAATACATCTTGGTAACTTGGCAAATGTGTATTTGCATATTAAAGTTTTTTTTTCTTTAACTTTCATTTCCCATTGGCAAGTACGCAGATGTGAATACCTACCAAAACTGTTGAGGATATCAAGGTGGTACTTGCAGAGTTTATTTCTCTTTGAGGCTGGATTTGCAAGGTAATTAACCTTCAAGGTAATTCGTACAGATGGGCCGTTTAAACGGACAGATAGAACACACTTTCTAACAAGCTTAATTACTATGGAAACAAAATAAACTTCCGGCAAAACTTCCGATGCAAATGGGTTAATAGAAAACACTTTCTAACAAGCTTAATGTTTAAGGCATACGTGTGTGGTATGAGCCGAAAGTGTGTCCCGTTGATTTAGATAGAAAACGTTTACAATCACTTATAAATAAAAACAATTGCTCCCAAAAATATCCTCATTTTGACTACCCAAAGTTTTGGGGTAAAGTACAATTTCTACTTTGAAAATGACCTTAAATCAGTCAATACATATCAATACATAAATTCTTGTAACATAATATTTCATCGAAAATCGAAAATTCCTAAAATACTCGGAAGTTGTTTACAAAACAAGCGTTGGGCTATCTAATGACATATAATCTAAGAAATCTAAGAAAACAATAAGCCTGTTGTATAAATAGTAACAACTGAGTAGATGCAAGATAACGCCCAATAAAATTATCTGAGTGCCTGTTAATATAATATGCATTACCTGTGTTCTGCGGATAAAGTTAGTGTATTATTATATTATAAACATTTTTTTTATTTGAATAATAATAATTTTGCAATTATTTTTAAAATAATTTTCGTATTGATGGAGAATTGCTTATTAATATTTTGTTAAAATAATATAACTTAAAACATAGGATAATTGGTTATGTGTGTTTCATAAAGATTTGATTTATATTACAAACATAATTCAAAGTTTTTGTTATTCATGTTGTTGGTTAAAAACCTCATATTGAATGCATACATGTAGATAAAAGTATTGTTAGTATCTCCTGGAATCAGGCTCAACCCAGATCTTGAGCTACAGTATCAGCCTTCGATTACTGTTCACTCTTGATTCATGTTTGACCAATTCGGTCTAAAGCCAGCCTTTTTAGATCGCTGAGTAGAGTGTGAATGCTAGCCAAACCTCGAGTCATACCATCGTCTCCGTCTTAAGAAGCTGCGGAAAGACACCACTAACTCTCGCTGCCTTTCCATTCTTCCGTTCTGAAAATACTCTCTTCATCTCTTAGTTTAGAATGGGAGCCTTCACCTATGAAATGATCATCATCAGGAGAATGAGCATCCGATCAGAGCAACCTATCGTCAGACAATGTAACATTGCACATCCATTCAAAATAGTCCACTAGTTGGTCTCTGTTCATAAAGTTCTCTGTCAACAACAACATTACTAACCTTACCTTTCAGCAGGTTATCAATCTCAAGAATTGTTATGGGGCGTAAAAGTTGTATTGCCTGGTAGGCAGGAGAGAGAGAATTATTGTTGAAAATTTCATCAGCTCTTCCTAGTCGGGTCTGAGCCCTGCTGTGTCTTACTAGTTATCTGCACAGTACGACTTTCCTCGATGGGGTATAATTTTTCCGCCAATATAGAGTTCTTGATTTGCTTGTCAATGCTCCAAGAATGCAGCCAGCAGTATTCAGGGTTTCCCCTTTGAAAGTGTGCCAGTTAGTTGCCGCATCTTCAGAAGTTTAAAGTGCCTCATAATTTTTATTGAACTTTATTTGAAACTCACTTTGGTATTGGCGGTGTTGTCGCTTAACAACGTTAATGTTCATTGACATTTTCCTCTAAGCCTTGCGGGCTTACGTAACCTCAGTAGGACAATTACGATATGGTGATCAGTATTAAATAACTCCAAACTTATATGTACACAAAAAACTGATCAGAACATGGTCTTTTTTCTTTTTCATGCAACTTGTATTGGAGTACAAGGTCTAACGACGTGAGGCTGTCCTATGGAACCATGATTCCCTTGTCCAAAGCTCATTGGGACCTACACATGCTTAATTGTTAGTCTTATCCGTAATCGTCAGAGCATTGACGTTGCCGAGAACAACCGGCACGTCTCGTCATGGGCAAATACTTAATCATGTTGAGTATATAAATTATCCTTATAAAAAAATTATGCACCATCAGTTGGTTCATAAGCAGCCATAACAGAAACGATATCACAAGTGTGTCACATTGCTATGCAGATTGCTCGTTTACTATCGAAGTAGTCTGACCAGTGATAAAAAATCCACTTGCAGCTGCTTGAACTCCCGCTGAAGATAGTTAAAACAATCCATGCACCCACACTCCAGCATAGCCACTGCCACTGCTAAACGGAATCCAGGCGTTTTTCACCCTCGGGCAACCTGTCAATTTACTTGTTGTATTGTGTTCCCCATTAATAACACGCGGTACTTCTTACATTGATGGACGCCTCACACTGCTGAAGCTTACCAGGCATTCAGTGATACTCTGATTGGGAAACACGCGGACACAAAACTATGGCTGGTACGTCTAGTATAATTTATCTTTGATTTAGGGTGTTTCGTATTGGTAGAAGTTTTAACTCTACCTTTATATGGCGATATACTTCTCTTAGCAGCTCGGCCTCTATATCTCCTACTGGATTGTATGATATTATTGTATAACCCCTTTTCTTGCAAGTTGGTGTATGGCCAACATAATTTCTAACTCCACAAACATAATGAACAGGTATTGTAGGTATACGACAATTATAGCGCATGCAAACAGCAACCTAAGTATATTGCTTGTTGAGAGTGCAAAATAGCTTGAAGCTGGATCCTTTCCCGGTAGCCAGGTTTGTGCATCGTTGTGGTGTGGGATCACATTGGCCAATCATTTTATAATAATCTTCTTTCATTTGTATTTCATTTTGAGTTTTAAGTTCTTCTTTAGTTTTCCTTATGCTTCAAATATAAAGTGTTGTTTTTTTGGTTTTTTTCTTTGATATAACCTTTGATAAAGCAGTGGTAAGCGCTGCTCGTTCATTTAGTCCAATATATAAATACCCAAGAGACAATTATATATAAGAAACTTTTATGAAACAAGCGAAAAACAATATAACATAAAATACTATAACTTCATTATTATTTAAAAAAAATTATAATCAAAGTTGACCTAATGTACCGATCAGAAAGCAATAAGTAGCATTTGTTTAGAATTAAAATATTTACGTGTATTACATTGTTTTATTAAAAATAATATCCATCATTTAGAAATTAAAATATATCCCTTATTTAGAAATTACAATATATCCATTTATATCTAAATTTAAGTAACATTATCATTTCTTTTATAAAAACAAAAACTATGAATTATGCTCCTATTACACTGGTCAACAAATAATTTGAGGCAGGAGTGAAACTATGTGTTCTTGACTAAATCGTGGGTGCTGATTCCGAATCTGTGTTCAGAATTGTTCTATCACGTCATAGTTTTGAGTTATATGAAAATAACTCAAAATCAAAGGTATATAATTATAAATCTTTCTATCTAAGAATGAAAGTAGTTACTGGTGTGAAACCATGTGTTTTAGACTAAATGAAGGACGCTGATTTCAAATCTGTGCTCAGAATTGTTCTAACACGTCAGGTTTTTGAGTTATGCGCATACACAATATTTATAATTATAATTTTTTTGTTTTTGAGTTGTTTTCATATTGCAGATTTGCATAACTCAAAATCCTGACGTGTTAGAACAATTCTGAGCACAGATTTGAGATCAGCACCATTGATTTAGTCTAGAACACATATTTCTACTTTAGTAACTATTTTCATTCTTAGCGAAATTTATAATTATAGGCCTATATCTTTGATTTGAAATTATTTTCATTTTGCGCATGCGCATAACTCAAAATCGTGATGTCTTAGGACAATTCTGAGCACAGATTTGGAATCAGCGTACCAAAATTAGTGAGTTACACCAACATTTACTCCAGAACCAGAGGAAAAGTTACAATTTGTTTACCAGTGTTATCGTTTCTGTCGATATTAGTAGTTATGGTTGAATGTGTGGAAAAACCTGTTTATTGTTGTCTCGTGTGCTCATGGAGTGTGAACGACAATATTCTCAGCTTGAAAACGAGGTGCTTACTGTTATTTTCAGAATTAAACTTTTCTATGTTTACGGTCAAAAGTTAACGTTGATCACTGATCATAAGTCTTTACTCAGTATATATTTTCCAAGTAAAAATATTTTGGTAGAATCCAGAAATGGTCCTTAATGTTTAAGTGCTATAATTTTAATCTTATCCATAGGTCAGAGGTAAAATTGGGCTTGCCTGATCTTTTAAGTAGATTTGTCTCAACAGAGATGTTGTTCAGGTTCCAGCCGAGTGGGCACATTTTATTAAAAGTTTTGATGGCATCCCGATTTAGTTGACTGAAATTTAAAAATATACAGGTCAAGATAACGAGGAAAAATATTATGTAATACTATTTAAATGAATTTCGAAGTTAGGTTTGAAGAAGAGATCGTTGCTCCTGTGGGGATGATGCGTAGTAGTATCACACTTACGATTACCAAATGAAATTTATTCAGGGCCATAGTGGCATCTGTAGGATGAAGTCAATGGCTTGATCCTACTTTCGGTGGTCTTCGGTTGATAAAGGTATTGAAATTTTGGTCAAGAGTTGCGAGGACTGTTTATCTGTCTCAGAATCCAAAGAAGGCAAACATGCATTTATTGATGCACTTTAAAAATATTGCAAAATAATTAAAACTAACTCGATATCCTCTTCCACTACAATTAGTTGTCTTAGAATGTTTTTCGAAGTTTGGTTTCAATTGTGTCCGATAATGTTCTTTCATTAGTTTGAAATTGAAGGAGTTTGTTCACAACAACGATTGCTGTTTACAAGCCAGCTACTAATGACTTGGCCAAAACTATTGTAGAAACTATTAAGGATTACTTTAAGTCTAATAGGGAGGGATCGCTACATGAGCGAACTAATGGTTTTCTCTTGCCGTATCGCGTTACTGAAGCTTCACCTGGTAAGTTCATGCTCAAACGCGAACTTCGATCAATCTTTGGCATACTTCTTCCAGTCGAGATAGAAGAATGGGTAAAAACCTTAAAAAACCTGGAAAAATCAATGGATTTGCCAGTGGTAGAACCCTCGTTCAATTCAATTAAATGATGGCGGACTATATATACCTAAAAGTTGTTAATATTGATAAACTTTGCTTTATCAATGAATCATTCAAGGCTAATAAAATAAAATGTTCATTCAATATTTATATATTAAATTTTAATAAACAACAATATATAAAATAATATGAGCAGAATAACAATATTGTTCAAATAAAAGGAAGTTGCGGATAAAATATAACAATAATACACAATCAAGCAAAATATAAGCTTATATTGGATTCCAGGTTTTATTTTCATAAATAGAAAATGAAAAGTTGAACAATTTCTTTTTGTAGATAATTTTTTTTGTGAAAGTCAAAAAACAATACCGGAGGTAGATTTATGCATAATTACTTTATTGCACATATACATACAACAAATTACAAACTTTTAAATAATAATGTACTATTTTTTGTGTTGGAAATTGTAATTGATGAAATAAGTTAAAACTAAGCTAGAAATTTATACTAATTTCAGTTATACGATATTATTATAGATGTTAAAATTATATTTTATGTGAATAAACCAATTAAAAATTGCATAACAAACATCTTCCTCCTCATAATGGCTACAACAACTTATTGATAATGTTTGAGAGCTTTACAGCTGGAAATGGACAGTAAAAGCATTTGTACAACAACAATGCACCAGCTGGATGTTCTTTAGCTACAAAATTATTCTTACTTAACAGATTCAAAAGGAAAATTCCAATCAAGATGATATTCAACAAGAGATTTATCTTAAGTAAATATTTCTTAATAATTAAACACATTACAATAATTGGCACATCTCTGGACCAGAAAATGGACATATTTCAATATGAAATGATTAATATTTTGGCACATTAGCTTAAATTTAAATAATAAGCTAAGCAGGTAAACAGATTATATTTTGCAACAAATATTGTATTGTCAAAAAAAGACACCAAAAAAGAAAAACAATTCTCTTTATCTTACGACCCTTTTGTATTTAAAAATAATTATAAAATACAATTTTTCATTTATCAATTAAAAAATGATAAATTACTAAATTTAAATGACACTAATTTTTACTTACTATTAAAGCACCATTTAAAAATTAAATACTTCATAACAGTTCAAACCCTGATTAATAAATTCACAAAATCATTTGCTTATACATAACTTTCTTCACCTTTGATCACTGTGAATAAATGTTCCAGATTAAAAAGTTAATCATAAAAGAACGTACTTATCTGGAATATAAAATTGATTCAATTTATAAAACAATAACGATTAAGATATAACAAAAACATATTCACCCTACATAACAAAATGGAATGTCACTTAAAAATTTATTAACTGTCATCTATTTATCTCGATTCTTCCCAAATTTCTCCGTTCTCCAATTCAGTATAAAGAGAACAAGCCATTTGTACAGCACTTGAGGTACTAAGCCAAACAGTGCTGTACACCATTAACTTAAAATGTTTAATCGAAATATATATTTTTAAATGTTCAATAATCTTGTATAGATATTCTAAATTCAATTTGATAAGCATGGAATAATGTGTACATTTGCCAACAATACTTCTGTTAACAAATCCAAATTCAATTTTATTTGAGTTTTAAAAAACAACAAAATATAATGATTCAATAAAATAGTTTTAATCCACTTCAAAATAATCAATAAACTTAGATCTGGAATGTTTTTAAAAACTATAATCCACAATTCCATGGTAACAAAAGGTTATCCTGAAGTACACCAGCAATGGATTATATTTTGAATACTCTCAAATTTGTATCAACCAACTTTAGCAACATTTTTTTTAGTGAAAAGTCAAACTTTTATATTTGCCATCAAAATTCTTTTTTATTTCCTAACTGTGTTAAACAATAGAAAATGAACTCGTATTGCATGCAAATTTATTTAAGGAACACACAAATGAAACCAAAATTTATAATTTGAATAAATGTTCAGGTCCTCTCAAATTCAACAATATGTTGAACTAACAAAAATATTCATAATTATTTAAGCACCAATAAAAATAACATTTTTACAACTTTTTCAATACATTTTCTTGGTATCCCCCCCAAGAAAAGTACGTACGCGTACTAGACGTACCTTACGTATCAAACGTACCTGAACTAAATAAGCACGTATGTTTGGTACGCGTACGGACGTACAACGTATTTATTCTCGGAGGGATAGTTATCTTTCAATGCCTCTCAAAATTCCAAAATATGTACAATCAAATAATTTTTCTAAATATGTTTTGCAAATATTATTTCAAAGGTTGAAGATGGAAATGGCAAGTCATGACTCTTTAGAATGTTTTATTTCATTTGTGGAATTTTTCTTGCAAGAACAGTGAAAACGCCCTCAGATGATGCAATGGGGACATTGATGTTTTCAAAGGACGGCGTTGCTGCGACTCCCAAGCTCATCTCAATCAAGGAGGAAGCTCCTTCGACTTCCGGGTGACACTGCACAATGTGGACCTTACTTTGTGCCGAGGTATAGAACCCAAGTCCGCACATGTTGCAAACATTCTTGCTTCTGGCAATATGAGCTTGAGTTTTTTTGTGTCTGTTCAAATCACTTTGAGTGACACCATTGTAGTTGCACACATCACAGCTATGCCGTTTTATGCCCTCGTGCCTCATTTTATGAACTTTTAGCTGGCTGTTCGTCCTGGCAGAATAATCACAATATTCGCAATTGTAAGGTCTCAGGTCCTCGTGGAAATCAAGATGGCGGTTCATGTCCGAGGAGCTCCCAAACAATTTGTGGCAATAGGGACACTCAAAAAAAGTTCTTCCGATGTCATCCGTGATGGGCAGAAGAGCTTTGTTTCTGTCCACCGGCTGCTGAACAATGTTGAGTCTTGGGGCATAGCTGGAAAACTGGGGGGAGTGGTCGAGTCCCTCTTCGTCTGGACCTTCGCCAATAAAGAGGTTCGGATTCTCTTCACCATCGATGAACTTTGAGGTTTTGGCTATTCGAGGAATCTCTCCTGGTTCCAAATCTGCATTTGCTTCATTTACATTGAGGTGTTGATAAAAAGTTTTGTTCGAATCCGAACTATTGTCGAGGGATTCAGCAATTATTTTGCTTAGATTTGCTGCATAGGCAACTGCAGGGACATTGTCACTTTCACTGACCTCTTCATAAACTTTTTTCCCCAAATGTTCTTTGGTTTCCACTATTTGAATGTCAGGTTTTAATTCTCCTTCAGCTTCATTTTGCCATTTTGTTTCCATAACTTCTGCACTACTGGCAGTGGGGTTGGGCGAACGGACATCTTTCAACACGTTATTGCTACTCCCAAAAAAAATATTATTCTTTTCACCTTCACTGCCTTGAATGTTGTCTTGCATCTCATTCTTTTTTTTCCGTCGGTCACGCTTGATGAGATGGCGCAGAGTCCCGTCACTATGGAACCTGATGACGTGATGTCGAAGGTTCCTCGGTTCAGAAAAGCCTCGCCCACACACGCAGCAGAAACACGGCTTGAAGCCTGTGTGAACTCTCTCGTGCCGGTTGCACGAAAACGCTCGGTCAAATTTCTTGCCACAGAAGCGACAGGAAAACATTTTGAAGACGTCTTCCCCCGAAGAATTTACAGGATTCAGAGTCAGGTCTCCGAGGTTGGCCTCTGGAGGTTCTTGAGATTCGCAAGATGAAGAATTTTCATTCAAATGGTCTTCACTTTGTTGCAGCGAAGGAGAATTTAATGTTTTGATGTAACCATCATTGTGATCATTATTCTCGACATCGTTTGGCAGACCCGAGTTGTTCACTTTCAAAGCAGACAACAAAGCAGACACTGTGACGGAATTCTCTTCAACAAACTCTCCCATATTTTGGTTTTCATTATCATTCTTTGTATTCAACGAGTCCACACAATTATTTATTTTGTCATTCCTGAAATAAGGAAACATTTTTTTCTATTTGTAACTGTTGTAAACAATTTTATTTAATTTCATACAAGTTTAAAATAAAAATATACACAGGAATAGTTGACAATTTGTATAATTTTCTTGATGTTCAAACTTTACTGTCTTACAAAATATATATTATCCTTTTAATTTTCAATAGATAAAATAAAAAATAATATACTTACATATTCACCTGAGACTTGTACTGAGCAAAATGGTCCTTTTGGACATGGCTGGAGAACTTGATGATTGAATCGCAAGTGAAGTCGCATTTTTTACAGTCGAGCCGTTGTTTGTGTTCACCAAGATGTGTCTGAAGAGAGGGAAAGGACGGAAATGCAACACCACACGTGTGACATTTGAATAATTCTACTTTATCGCCAGTTTTCTCATCGATACCCAATATGCGAGAAGTCAGCATCTGCAAATAAAAGTTAACTAATATTAAAACTTTTTTACTTACATTTGAATTTAGAAATAATTACCACACTGATAAACATACATATCTGACAGTTATCACATGTATGAGATGGGAAAGGTTAAGTAATAAGAACAAACATTATTCAAATTGCTAATTCTAGTACCATTCCACATTGAAGTATTTTTATTTTCAAAATTTTTATTAATAAACACTATACAGCCCTTAAGGAACAGAAAGATGTCATAAATAATATGTGCTAATGTATCAAACTCTCTGGTTCTGTTCATCTTCTTTGTTTTTGTTTATTTAATCATTATAAATTAAGTTTAATTTTTATTACTTTAATATTTTTTTTGTTTTCATTATTATAAATAAGGTTTAATTTTTAATATTTCAATGTTTTTGTTTGTTTTCATTATTATAAATTAAGTTTAATTTTTAATATGAAACAAAGAAGATAGAATTTGTAATGCATTACCTGTTCGGCATGAACCTTAACATTATAAATCAAGGAATGTCCATCAGTGTTGGTGACGATGACCTTTTTCGAGTGACTCTCCACCGTGGGATGGTGCAGAGGAAGGGGAGAAGCGAGTTCCTGTCCTCCTGCAAGGAACTCCATCAAAGCCAATTCATTCTCGGTCAACCCCAAGAAAGACTTTTCACTCTCCCTCGCTTCGTTGGCAAGGTTCTCATTCTCGTCCTCCATAGAACACCTTTCAGAAATATCCGAAATATTCATTTCTAGGTCTTCGTGGGGTGTCGAACTCTCTCTGTCGTTGAGACCTTCAAAAAAGTAGTCTCGGCTATCATTCTGAATATCTTGCTTGGAACAGCTCAAATCGAGAGGCAAGTTGTGGTCATTTTCATCTGGATATTCTTCTTTGATTTCGACCTGTAATTATAAATCTTCCTTCAGTTCTTAAATTGTTGTTGTTGCGATGATGATAAAGAATAAAGAACATACACAGTATATAATACAAAATATATTAACTTACCAACTGAGAGTCATAGTTCTGTTTGATTTTTTTATTGGGATTATTTGATGAAGATGATTTGTTGTCATTTGTGGAATGGCATTCACTTCGTATTCCATCGGAGCTGGAGCGCTTCACACTAGAGTTATGTCGAGGTGACCCAGTGGTTTTTGTTCCATTGCCAGTCAACACACTGCTGGTGAATGTGGTGTTTGCAGATACCGAAGCTGAAGACGATGTGGTGGCAAGCTGTAAAATAATAATAACACTGGTTTACAAAATTTAACTTTTTCTCTGAGGCTAGGGAAAATGTTAGTATAACTTACTTATTTTGGTACGCTGATTCCAAATCTGTGCTCAGAATTGTTCTATCACGTCAGGATTTCGAGTTATGCGCATGCGCAATACGAAAATAACTCAAAATCAGAGATTTATAGTAATAAATCTTTCTAAGAATGAAAGTAGTTACTGGGGTGAAACTATGTGTTTTAAACTAAATCAAGGGCGCTGATTCCAAATCTGTGCTCAGAATTGTTCTAGCATTTCAGGATTTTGAGTTATGCGCATCTGCAATATGAAAACAACTCAAAACAAAAAAAAATATAATTATAAATATTGTGTATGCCCATAACTCAAAAACCTGACGTGCTAGAACAATTCTGAGCACAGATTTGGAATCAACGCCCCTTATTTAATCTAGCACATATGGTTCTACCCCCAGTAACTATTTACATTCTTAGCAAGATTTATAATTATAGGCCTATATCTTTGATTTGAAGTTATTTTCATATTGCGCATGCGAATAACTCACACTCATGACGCCCTAGAACAAATCTGAGCACAGATTTGGAATCAGCGTCCTTGATTTAGTCTAGAACACATGGTTTTACCCTAGTAACTATTTTCATTCTTAGCGAAATTTATAATTATAGGCCTATATCTTTGATTTGAAGTTATTTTCATATTGCGCATGTCCTAGGACAATTCTGAGCACATAATTGGAATCAGCGTCCTTGATTTAGTCTAAAACACATGATTTCACCCCAGTAACTACTTTCATTCTTAGAAAGATTTATAATTATATATCTTTGATTTTGAGTTAGTTTCATATTGCTCATGCGCATAACTCAAAATCAGCACCCACGATTTAGTCATTTCTTTGTAAACCAGTGTAATTTTTATTGTTAATTTAAAAAAATAAATGAGCGAGAAATTCTTTTTATGTTTTTATTACATTTAATTTACATTGCAGAAAAACAAAATACATTACAACAAAATACATTACAAAAAAAAGCACATTACAAAAAAAAACATTACAAAAAAAACACGTTACAAAAAAAGAACAAAAAAATGACAATATAATTAATTGCTTCGCTTAGCTCGAGTTTCATTCCCTTCGAAGGAATTAAAATAGAGATAAAAAATTCTTTTTGATGATCCGCGTATGTGTGTACTCCGTATTAAATATTTTTTTATACCAAGAATAAATGAAATAAAAGTTTCGGTTACCGTAGACTTGAACTCGATATATGTTACACGTGGAACAACAAATGTGATAATATTTGCTAATAGCCATTATATAAACACACACACACATATATAAATATATATATATACGTATGTATTTATCTCTCACAATACAATCCTTAGACGTCATTATATAGTGGTAAACACCCTCTTAAATTAGGTAACTTTTCAATTATAACTATAATAATGTAAAAATGTAATCGTGTTCAAGAGTTAAGCATTTTGGAATGTTTGCGTATAATAAAAAATATAACACATATAAACGGAGGAGTTCAGTAAAATTAAGTAATTCTGACATTTTAACTATTTGTGTTTTTTTCTGAAAATGGTATAAATTATTCCTGTTAAATGTGTGGGTATGTTCTTTTCATGTTTGCAGATTTCTTGGAATTTATTTGGTATAGGTATTTTTGACTAATTTTAATTTTTTATTTTAACAAATGTACAAATAAATGATGAAAGAATCATCGAAAGTACTCGGTAGTCTATTAAAGTGTAATACAAACATGTTTTCAAGAGCCTTTGTTTGCCTTTA
>JARUHE010142534.1:0-14294 GCA_031471125.1 Archaeomysis grebnitzkii | reverse complement strand
GATAGTTTATATTCAGGAATATATTTTTGTTATAAATCTGTACTTTCACAAATAAAAATTAAACTAGTAACGTTTCTTTTCTTTAGAAGTAATCCTTTAAAACTTATATAAAAGCAATAGGTTTCACCGACTGACCTCAATTTGTTTTTAAAAAGGGTATTTAGATAAATTTAATCATTGCTAGGTAAGTACACTTTAAATGCAGAAAGTGAGATTTTAAATTATACCAAGTAATTTTAAACTACATTATCGAGGTTAGAATCATAAATATTAAGCGTGCTTACAAAATCTGGAAACGATTTCAAATAAATTTGTAATATGGAGATTTGGTTTTATAAACCAAATCCTCCAACATATTTTAAAAAGACTTGCAATAGTTTTAGAATTTATTTTTAATCTGTATCAGTTTGAAATGTCTAACATCAGATAAAACAATTGAAGTAATTTTCATGAATATATGAATGACAATCTGTTGATTATTTCTTTGTGGATACTGGAGAGCACAGGCTAGTAGTTGCTACATTCAAAGTATCTAGCAATATACAACTACAAAGAAAACAAAACAATCTTGTACTTTTTTGATTAAACCATGCATAGCATTTAAAGGACTGATTCAAGGTGTATATACTATACACTTTGAACTGAATGGTAGCCTTCGATAGGCTTTTTTGGTGGTGGAATTCTGCCAACAAAATCAATCTGGCATAGCAATGATTGCCGGAGATAGTGAAACATCATCCAGTAACTCCACTCTGGGTTTGCTTTACTTTTGCTCTCACGAAAAAAATTGGATGGAACAAAATTATTATTTTCATGGTATGTGATTTTACAGTTTAATGATTTTTTTTATATAGATTTTGAAATGATAATTTTCTTGGTAAAAATTATATCCAATAACGTAGTATTTTACCTTTAGCCCAAATGAATATCAAAATTTATTTTATTTGATTCATAATTAAATTAATAAAAATTTATAACTGGGCCTGATTTGTATAACATACAAATATAAAATATTTTAAATGTTCTATAAGACCAGATAAATCGTACAGCTTACATTTCAATACCTAATCAGAAAAACTTCCTTCATGCCTAATTGCTTATATGATTTATCAGCTCTTATACAGCATGTAAAATATGAGGTATTTTGATATCGTTATTACTAAAAAATAATAATTTTGAAATCTATAACAATTTATTAGACTATCACATATACAATAAAAAATAATAATTTTGCTATGTCCAAATTTTTCTGTGAGAAATAAAAGTAAAGTGAACCCGAAGTGGAGTTACTGGATGACGTTTCATTTATCTTCAGCAACCATTGCTACCAAATTGATTATATTTTCAGAATTCTTCTGCCAAAAAGTCTATTGACCGATACCAATGTCTTGTCTCTGGGAAAAGCAGGTGCTTTTTTGTGCCACATCCCTTTGAAGATTGTTTGATAAAAAACAAATAGTAGAGCAGTCCCAGACCGTAACATCATCTGGCCTGGACACGTTTTCGATATAGCGTGCCAGATAACTGGCAAACGGTGGTATTTGATGTATAAACCTTTATATATGTGTAATTAAAATCCTATAATTGTTTATTCTAATTATTTATAATTTATCAATCTGCCGAGGAATATCTTAATGATCTTATACGTCTATTAAAAATAAAACAATTCAAAAGTTGAAGTAATGTATATAAAATTGAATGTTTTTTTCAGTAGTAAGAAAAATACCCTATGTTCCTATATATTACTCCATCATTATAGTTGAATATTTATGAATTAAAATAGGATATATCAACATACAAAACTAATAACTTTCCTTGGGATGTCAAAGATCTCTTAGAAACGTATACTTATATATAACGCGATGTAGATGTGAAAGAAATGTAGAAAAATTTTACAATTTACTCTACATGTATAATTTTTCATTGCTATCACAGTATAAGGAAAACACCAGTAGTGTAAAGAACGGACTTTTAAACAAGACTTCCTCCGCTAGCTACACACCCTCCCCAATAACTCCGCCATTACGTGTATACGTCACAGTACAAAGCGACTTTTCATTTATTTATTTATATATTTCTTTAGACTTTTAGTTTGTATAAAACTTATTTTCGACATTCTGAAAGATTACAAGCATGATTTAAACAAAATTGAAGGTTTCATACATTTGAGATATACAACGAATTGTTTCTAACATTAAAACATCCATGCATAATCACATCTTTCCTCAACGAAGTATAAGGGCGGACTGAAGATCACTGAAATTCTGGAAGCTTCTATCGAAAACGTGGCTGCCAGGTATTTGTAGGCCAATTTCATTAGAAAAGATAAACATAGGCAAAATGTTTATCTTTTGTATATCATTATCATTTTAAAAAAAATATTCGTGAGATTATGTATAAAAGGCAATTTAAAAAAAAGACCAAACGTATAATTTCATGGTTAAATGTTTTTTTTTTTTTTTTTTAAACAGCCCAATCTGGCAACAATTGTTAGAAAATTCTAGAAAACAACTGCAGAAGGGGTGGGGGTGATCCCACCAAGCTCGGGGGACCGAGAGTAAGACCCACCAAGCTTGAGGGACTAGTGACATACACACGATTTCTTTAACTAACTGGGTTTTTCCTTAAACTGTGTTGCTATGTTGGAATTGTTTCCGTTTGAATTTAACTGTCGAGTTGTAAGGATTTTATTTTTCATTGAGGTTTTTGGTTTCTTTTTATAATAATTATACTTTTCTTGTTTCATTTGTAAATATATTCTTGTTTTACATATTTTGAAATAAAATTTCTAATTTTCATAATTATGTTTAAAAATAAAACTGCATATGTTTTGATTTAAATATGTTAAAAGTGACTTTAAACCAGATTAATCTAAATCTAAAATTATTACAATTGAAAATATTACAGAGAAAAACAACATCTTTACAGCATAGATTAGTTATTGCCTAAGAAAATATAAAGAAAAACAAATTATCAATTTGGAAAATATGAATAGACCTATGATTACAATTATGAAACAAAATATAATGAACAAGTATTTAATTGATTGAAAGCGGAATGCCTCTGGTTTCGCCCCGGTTCTTGGGTCTGGCCCAGACCTGTTCTGGTGCGCACGCAAGAGCTGGCCCAGGTCCGTTATGCGGAACTGGCGCTGACCTGGCCCAGATCCGCCTTGCTGTCTGCGGTGCTATCCACTAGAACAGCAGTGTTCCCTGCAAGCACTATTATGTTTTCTGAGAGCTTATCTAATGATGATCGAAAGCCATTTGCAAAGAAACACCCAAATTTAGCTAAGAAATTACATGAATGTTTTCAAAGAATGGTAGCGTTCGATAGACCTTTTTAGCGGTAGAATTCTGTAGAATTCTGGTTTTTATTACCCAAAAGAAGAAGATCCTAGGCATAGGTGTATGTGGATAATAGATCTATCAATTTGCAGCAATCATCGAAGGTAGCAATTTAAGCATGACAAGCCTCGTCGACCTATCTTGCGATGATATTCTCAAAGCTAAATTCCAGTCATCCTTATCAAGAACTCATTTTTGGATGAATAAATACCCATCAATCTATGAAAAAGCAATGTCAATTTTGCTTCAATTTTCAAAAACATTTTGGTGTGAAAAGACATTTCATCTGTCATAACAAATAAAATTC
Source organism: Archaeomysis grebnitzkii (assembly GCA_031471125.1). Lineage (NCBI taxonomy): Eukaryota > Metazoa > Arthropoda > Malacostraca > Mysida > Mysidae > Archaeomysis > Archaeomysis grebnitzkii. The sequence goes on along the minus strand of JARUHE010142534.1, from coordinate 10,640 downwards.
AATACCGGTTTTGGCTTGAAATATATGCAGCTCTCCGTTTTGCAGTGATATCATTAAAGCCAAAAACCCACAACAAAATTTCAAACAAACAGGAACAACTATCACAATAAAAATGTGTAGCTTGCTTACTTAAATTTCAAATATTTTTGTAATAATTACTATAACTTTCTTACCTTCAATGGGTGCATTTCACATTAATAAAATAAAAGTTTTCTGATTATTGATATATAAATTCATTTTCCTTTTTTCAAAATTCATGCTAGTGGTCCGCCAAATTTAAAATTTTACATTTAGAGGTCCATGAAGATGAAAAGGTTGGCGACTCCTGCACTAGGAGTTATCTTGCAATAACCAGGCTATTTGGAAGATCAACCTTACAAATATATGTAGTAGTCCTGCAAAATCACAACACAAATTATGAGCTGAGAAGTTCTAGGTGAAGTGAACTGATTTTAACTCCACTTTGTCAATGACTGAAGGAGAGCTCTCACAGACATTCCAACAATGCTTCATAAGTTTGAATAGGATAATTATAAATCTGAAATGGCTGCTCACACATACAGAGAGAATTATTAGCTTTGAGGACGCACTCCTGGCCATAAAGAGGTTTCCAAATTGTTTGGTTGATTATGTTCCAAGGTTCTTAAAGATGATTACATGGCCTTTAACTGTTTTTTGATGACATTAAGAATTAAGAATATCAGTAGGATATTTTTAATGGCAACTGGTTGATGTTTTTTTTGGAGAAAATGTGGACGACTATTTTAGAGTCACCGGCATAGGAATGAAAATTATTTGGGTAGATCAAAGATAATTTATGAAAGATGTTTATTGAAAAAAATTAAAGGAGTAACTAACAAAATAGTTGTTCAAAAATATATTTTAACTATCAAAGTTGGGTCCTAATGATTTTTTAAATAAATACATTGTTTTTATAATGAAACATTGAGAATTCAAATATATTGCCATACTGTATTATTGAGGACAATTGATTTAATTTAAGAATATATCAAGTATAAATATTTCAAATTATTATCAATGCATTGAATTTTACAGTTGGATAGCTTCTACTTTATAAAATTTGACTGCATTCACTGATAAATTATCATTTTAATAACAAGAGATACCATAAATCAACATTTTCAATGGAACGTTTTGGACTTCAAGTTGCCAGACACCGCCACAAAAATTGGTGTCCGATACGTCAATATAATGTATTTATCTGTGATTTTAATCTAATTTTTCATTCTTCATGGGGAAAATTTTTCCTGTATTAAATGAGTCAATGCATTTATTTTAAATTTTACTTTGTATATAAAACTTATATATAATCATATATAAACGTTTGATTTATTTTGAATTTTGAATATATTTCATTACAAAATATTGTCTTGTTATTGACTTATAGGCCTAAAAAAGAGACGATTCACATTGGCTTATACGGGAAACTTCTTGAAAGATTGGTTAAGACTGCTAATTTTGGTCCAAATTTATAACATTGAGTGGTGTACCTTTACATCTTTAATCTATGGAGATACTTTTTGTTTTTTTTTCATCTGATGTTTTTCAGTGGAAGATGTAGAATTAGATGATAAGCTATCATTGTTAGAAACATTGTTGCTTGTATTAACGTGTGTGCCAATGGGTCATAGTGCGTATTTGTTCGCATATGAGTTTCTTACTTTCTTGTACTCCTATGATCCAGTGCTTCTCTTATCAATTTGTCTTTTTGTCTAACTCTGTCTATTGATCTATTTGTTGACTTTTGGTTTCCAACTCAATACAAAATACTTCATAGCCTAAGTATTTGCAAAACCTTGTATGGGCCAGTGTAAGGGGCATTTACTGATTTTCTTACATGTTCAACCCTCGCCCATACTTTTTTCAATGTGTTAAATCCTATAGGCATATGTATTTTTTTGTTTATTGTGCCCACTACATGTCTGATAAGCCAATGTCATTAGTTCAGCTAATTCTCTCGTTTGCTCTGTTATTGATTTATCCGTATTTTCAGATTATCGAACCGATATTTGTGGTAGCCTTGACCAAATTTTATTACCAATCAATTTCATTTTCAAGACTCCATAATTTGATTCAGGGAAGAAAGTTTCAATGGCTGCGTTTGATGTTCAGTGCTCAACGATGACAGTCAATGGACATCAATGATCAATGATATAAAAGTTTTATCCACCCTCAATCCACTTTAGAATAATGAAAAAGGCAAATTTAAAAAAATATTTTTTGTAGAAGCCAATAAAGCACTAACAATGGCGTCAATATAAAAGCCTTGATTATAATCGACCATTAAGTCTGTTACTAGTAGAATGTAGTAAATGTTGGGTATCACACAACCAATCAATTATCATTAATGTTCATTGATTGTCATCAATGATCATTGAATAAAACTTGGGTTAGCGAAGAAGAAAATCGGGTTTCAGGTGAATAATGAAACACCTTGGATTTTATGAAGCCATTTGGTTTCAGGTAACATTGCCTGTTTGCTTTGCCTGACGTTAGTGCCTTACACACAAGTACTGGTCCCTTTGGATTATTTTATACATCTTTAGTAATCATAGTTCTTAAAAGTAAATAATGTCGATTACCCTTTATTATTATTCTGGCTGATTCAAATGCTTTTATTTAGTACATATGTATTATATTTTTTTCTTGGAATTTTTATTCTTCATAAATAATATTTTAAGTTATAGTTATGAGGGTCTTTTCATTATCGTTCTGATAGCAATGTTTATATTGCTAAATAACATGAAAATTCTGTAGTTGGAATTACAAGAAATTTTGAGTCCCATGATCCAATTTGTAAGGTTATACGCCATGTAAAAGGAAACTTTGTTTTAAAATAATCATAAAACAGTATAAAAACAAGTTTATATAATGCAAGTTGAAATAGCTATACTATTTTTTGTGACATTTATGTACACTGTACACTGTGTACAGTACATATATATTATATATTCTTATATTATTATTTATTATATATTCAAATATATATTATTACCTTAGGAGCTGCATATGATATGTATTACAGGTCTAAAATGGTCTGAACTCAGTTTATAAAAACTATAATTCGTCATAAAATGATGGTAAATGTATAAAAATATATATAAAAAAGTTATACTACACATATATGTAAATATTTATATATTATAATTATATATGTATATGACATGATAATACATATTCATGTAAACATATTGTTATATAGTCGTATAATAGATAATAGAACGACTATATACTGTTAATAAACGCTTGTGATAAAGTTAATCAGTAGCTAATATGTGTATGCTATATCCTCAATCCCACGTTATGGTGGAGATTGTTTGAAAATACTCCATAGTTCTCACTAAGATTAGCGATTCTTTAGAATAGACCAAATTAGTTCTAAAGGTGAAAAGTTATACTAAAGATTTTTTGTTAACAAAAAGATATTGTAGTGTATTGAGGTCAGCGAAAGTAAGTGTGATTCGCAAGATCGACATCATGAGTCTGTTAGGGGCGAAACCTAGATGCATAGTTCATAGTGTTTTGCCCTTAAATAAAAATCCACAACAAACAACAAACAGTGAGTCTGTTAAACCTAAGAAGAGAATTAAAAAAAGAACTTAGGGATGAGGGTTACGAAGGAGACGAACTCAATAGGAGATTAGATGTAATGTTTGAGCAAGAAAGAGAAAGAATTATTGAACAAGAAAAAATGGGATTATTCATAAAGTGATCAAGGATAAAAAGCTGGAAGAAAATCTAGATTGTCCAGATCTGATCTCAAATTTTGAGGAGAAAAGGCGCAAAGAAGATGAAAAGAAAAGGGAGGAAGAGAAGCGCCGGTTCAAGACTCGACCAAAAAGAAGAAAAAAGTTGTTGATAAAGATAATCGGCCCCGTGGCTTTGAGCGAAACTTGGATGATGATGATGGTAACGACAACAGTAACAGTGATGATGATGATGATGATTAAAGTAACGATGACAATCATGATTATAATTATGATTAGAGTAATGATGACAAACATGATGATAATGATGATGATGGCCATAACCACGGAAATGACTACGACAATGATTACCATGAAAATCATACAGCAGGTTATTTTTCCCGATACTGATATTTGAGGGAAGAATTGTTATATAGTCGTATAATAGATAATAGAACGACTATATACTGTTAATAAACGCTTGTAACAAAGTTAATCAGTAGCTAATATTTGTATGCTATACCCTCAATCTCACGTTACATATACTATATTACTCATATGAGTATATGTTTGCCTTTAATTTATGAATAGAGTTTTATAAATGGCAATATATTAAAAATTTAATAAATTTAAAAAATTAGTAAAGTTTGATATCATAACCCTCCACTGTTTCTTGAATGGAACATCGTATATTTCAAAAAGTAACAAACCTACAAGTTTCAAATTTGATATACTGTAGATATGTTCTTAGTGGCAATATAAACTAACTGTATACAATTTAGAGATATCGGAAAAGGTTTTCATTACCCTTTAAAAAAAGGTTAAACTGTGAATTGGGGCAATTTGAAACCGATGCCATTTTAGAATAATACAATTTATCTATTGCTAGAGGTAATTTGTATTATTTTTAATTGGCTTTGGTTCTGAAATGCCTTAATTTAAGGTTAAATCACAAACATTCTATGACATGATATATGTTCTTTGTTGTGCTGTTCTAAAATATTTTAAAGTGAAATGGTTATTATTTAGCTAGGTAAAGCATACTTTTAAGGTATGAATCCCCATGGGAAAACCATATTTTTAGCATGCTCTTAAGATGGAGGTACCTTCATGGGAAAACCATGCTTTAAGTATGGCAAACAATTGTTCTGCCCAGCTCAAAGACCATTAAAAAATAATGAAAACCCACGTTTCCAGCAACAACCTCCACGCTAAAACCGTGGGAGTTGTGAGGCTACCTCCATGGTTATAGGATGGTTCAAGCAAGATTCATGCTGACTAGGTACTTTTATTTAATAACATATAACTAATTTAATCCTGTGAACAGAACATAACTCAACAACTTTGTTTGTGTTCACAATTATCAAACAATTTAGATGTTTTTAATAAAATGTATGTGTATTTACAACTCGTTTATCACTTTATAATATAATTTGTATTCTTAAGTTGTTCTCCAATTTACTACAAAATATCTTTTTGACGCAATTTCAGTAAATAAATATGTCTGCTATGACTATTGAAACTTGAAGGAAAATGCAACTGTCTTGTATCTAGGTTAGGAGCTTAAGTCTTAAGAGGACAGCTATGGTTTTTTCATGCGCCAACTGGTAGGCGGAGTAATATTTATTTAAATCTTTATAATAGTATTCATTGCCATTCTATTTGTGTTTACTTTAAGCTAATAATTAACAAATTCAATTATACAAACATGCAGAATATACAAGAAATGAAAGATTTAAAATTAATTAGTTATCTTAAACTCTAAATAAGACTGGACCTAGTTTTTATCTCTATTTTTATAAAATTATTTCATAAAAATATATAAAACTAACCTACTATCATGAGGTGCAATCATGCAGTGCCAGTGACAGGATTGAAATGAGCTAATTTTAATTAGTTTGAGGTACAATATAAGTTTAGCAGCCAAATAGAATACGTAAAGCTAAGATACATTTATTTTCTAGCCATTGTAGTTCTATATGCTTGTTATATCATTGGATTTGTTTGTAAATGACATGCAGTGATTTACAGTCGATGAAGCCTTATTAACTTTGAAATTTATTGAAATAGTTCACTCCCAATCTAAAATCGAAAATACGTGACCACGAGTAATGGAACTTTAGATTCTCAAGTCCAATCCTCTACACACACCTTAGCAGCTGTATTAGCTGTAACATTAGATAAAAGTGTTGCTTCCACCTAGGGAGAAGTATGATCCAATATAGTTAACACATATTCATAAGGTGGGAAATAAGGGTGTTAGGCTAGTTGAAATTGCCATAGGTTGAAGTCGCCACGGGCTTTTTTATTTTATTCAAATTATTATTACTCTGTTATTTACAAAGTAAAATGATTTCTCTTTGTGGTATTTATAATAAAATAGTTAATGCATTGATATGTTTTTTTTAAAATCATCAGATCAGAATTGACATACTTTTAATACAATATTATTCAAATAGTTATATATTATTTATTTCCCTCTTTTATGGGAATAGATTAAATAAATAAAATTAATATAATTATAGAAAATAAAAAAATGCAAAGCAACTTATTTAACTATCTTAAGTCATTAATACATATTCACTTCAATAAAATAATAAGTATACTTAGTCTATAAATCAAATGATATAAATATACCCTAAGTATCAATTTGGTAATATTGAATTGTTATCTCTTATACAGAGTTATTGCATTGGAAATCAAGATTTTAAGAAATGAAATAAATAAATTTACGAGTATGGAAATATTTCAAATAGCTATACATAGAAATGTGTACTGTGCATTAAAATGGTAATTAATGAAATATGCAAGACTACTGCCATTAGTTATTCTGATACAAATGTATAATAGAGAAGCATTTAGTTTATTGTCATATTGGACAGGTGTGGCATGCAAGAGTTTGTAATGGTTAATTGTAATTTCTCAATTTGTTCAAATAAATGTATTTATCATTAAATAAGTCACCTATCTAGCTAAACATATTTTCTATTGTTATTTGCCATAACAAAACAAAACTTTAGAACTATTTATCTCATACTGCAGTATAATTTACATATTAATTTATTGTGTATAAGCTATCTTTATATAATCAAGGGTGTTTTGCATTGTTTCAAATAGTGAGACTTGCCTACCGCTGCACTATGGAATTAATTATAAACGTAATTCTTTTATACTAAAGATTAATAATGGTTAGTTTATCTCATAAGCACACAAGCAATACATTACAATGCATATGTACTAGAATTAAACAGTTATACTGTATATGAGAAAACTTTACTTTCCGCAATATTTTATTAAACATCATAGCCAGTGCACACATAGCAACGCGCAGGTCTGATGTCAACAAAACTTCACTCGCAGTCCAGCTTTCCCAGGTGACGTTCGTCCTCTGTTGTCGCGCTTCTTTTTCAGTTGAAGTTGCATAAGTTTAAACAATTTTTAAATGTAAAAGTTTACTTGAAGTAAATTAGTGAATTTAGTTATCATTGTAAATCGTTGTTAATTGTTTGATATAACTAAGGTATACAAACTGTTGTGTTATTTATGATAAATTAACTAAAATGCTAAAATATTTAAATCTGATTATTGATTACTATTGACAAGAATGTAATATATGTTTGGTGAGTAATTCCAATGAATGTTTGTTGTGGATTATTAATTCTAGAGTAATGATGTGTGGTTATATATTTTATAGATGATCTAGCAAAACTAGCATAAATTTATGTTGCTATAGATATTAGATCAAAACAATGATAAAATAGTAATAATTAGTGTGATTGCATGGCATAACAATACAGATGTCAATAACACAACAACAACACTAATTTTGTTACAGTTCTCTATAACTAAACATAAAATAGTTATTATGTAACATTCTTAATTGTTTGCCTTGAAATATGTTTTATGTTACTATGGAAATATATTTTTTATTATAATTTTTTCTGTTATATTTAAAATTGATTTAGTTTTTGTATAATGTGAAAAGCTTAATTATTTTTAATATTAGTTATTCTATTGAAATTTTACTAACTATTCCAATTGATATTTGTATTTAACTATTACAGTAATATTACATTATAAAATATTATCATTATATTATTATTATGGTAATATTATATTATAAACGATTATTATTATAATATTATTATGGTAATATTATATTATAAATTATTATGGTTATGTTATTATTGTGATAATGTTATATTATATACTATTATTATTATATTATTGTTATGGTATCATTATACTATAAAACAAAAATTATTATTGTTATATTATTATTTTGGTAATATTGTATTACAAACTTTTATTATTATTCTATTATTATGGTAATATTATTTTATAAACTAATATTATTTTGGTAATATTATATTACAAACTATTGTTATTATATTATTATTATGGTAATATTATGTCATAAACTATTATTATTATGGTAATATTGTATTATAAACTATTATTATTATACTATTACTATGGTAATATTATGTTATAAAACATTATTATTTTATTATTGTTATGGTAATATTTTACTATAAACTATTATTATTATGGCGATATTATATCATAAACTATTATTATTATGGTTATATTATAAAGTATTATTATTATATTATTATTATGGAAATATTATATTAAAAACTGTTATTATTGTATTATTGTTATGGTAATAGTATACTGTAAACTTTTATTATTATACTCTCTTATTCAATATTCTTGTAGTCATGGTAACGACAATAAAAACTATGTTTATTATTTCTAATGAAAAAACAACATAAATGAATGTAATAATATCATTATTGTTGTTGTTTTGTTTATAATATTATTATTATCATTTATAATATTATAGTTTTATAAATATCATAGCACATATTTTGTTAAGCTATTCATTCATAGATAAATGTCGACTTAGCAAAAAATACTAACATAGTCTCACATATTTTTCTCAGTAAAACAGGAAAAACTATTTCCAAAATATAAAAAGATTCGTTTTTTGTGGCTTACAATATTATTTATTGTTGCTTCTGTCATTGTTATTTTGTTATAAGTATTATGATTGTTTTGTTTTTAAAAGCCTTGCTATTATTTATATTTTTAGATTAACAAAATGAAACATAGCTCAGACTAGATATAGTTATTATCTGAACACACACACACACACACACACACACGCGCGCGCGCGCACGCACGCACGCACGCACATATACAAGCACAATTAAATAAAAGTAAAATTAATAAATACAATGAGATATACAAAAAATGAAAGAAACACTGCATAAGATAATGTATACATAAAGAGAAGGAATTACATAACGAGAAACAAAGGTATAAACAGTTCACTTCAGCATTTTATTACACAGCAAAACAGTATTTCAATTGCAGTTTGCAATTTATTGATCCTCACCACAAATGACTTCATCATTTGCTCAATATCAGACTTGTCGCATTGTCTTGACGGTCGTTACATTGTGTCTAGCATTGGTCAGGCGAAAGAACGGGCATACACTGTCACAACAACGGATGCTGACGCCAAATTCATTATTTAAAGTAGCTATCTAATAAACGCTATAAAAGGCCAAGGATTTACCCCAAAATAATGGTTAGAATTAAGGATAACAATAAGTTGATAAACTTTATAGAATAGTCATAAGCAATTAGTTTTCAACATGTACGGAGAAAATCATCTTTCTTGCCCTACTTACGTATTTATTGTAATTTATGGTTGTCCTATTTTATTATTCAGGGTATTAATTGTTTTTTCTGTTTAGGAGTGTTGAGGGCGCGGTTCTGCGGTGCTACTATTTATGTGTAAAATATTTCATTTAAAACTTTCTAAACACTAATAGTATCGCGTTTGTCATAATAATGTGACTTTGGATTTATACGCTTGAATATAAAAATTAATTATTGTTGGAGATAATTGAAATTGGTTTATTAGAGCACTTAAGATTTATTTTTATTTTAGAAAGGTGAAGTAAAAAGAAACATTTCATATATTTAGGATATATGTGAATCAGTTTATAGACTTTTTGACCTTGATTATTGAGAACTCGCTCTATAAACAATATTAATACTTTACGGACAATTTTTTTTAAGGAAAATCTTAATAAACAGTTGCGAATCTGTAATAAAGTTAATTCTTCATTTGATTTATAAAAATCTTTGATGTAAACAGAATAAAATAAATTTTATTTTAATTAACTTTTAGTATTAATTGAATTGTTTCTAATTAATTGGGGGTTGATGAACGATTCACAATTAATTTAATTGATTCACATATTTAATTGGCAGTAAAACAAATCGTTGGATATAATTATTTATACATTAAATGGATATTTGATGCAATGGTGGAGTGTTAGATAGTTTATTTTATGAGTTTATTCGACGTTACAAACTTTATTGTTTTAATTAGGTTTGAAAATTTTGCTTTTATGGATACAAATCAAAATACACGTCGCAAAAACGCACAATTTCAGATCAATCTGGATCGATCCGGATTGAACAGCAAACGCAACCAATGCTTCATAAACTCTTGTGGGTCATGAGATAACAAGTTATAATAATTATCATTATTATCCAATTATTTTGGGATTCATAATTATGCAAAGAAATTAATTAGTTTAATTAAATAATAATAAAAATATTTATTGTTCAATGTAATTTGTAATTATGTTTTATTATTTTTGCAGGTTCTTACATCATATCCATGTTAGGCATTATTGTTATTCTAAATTATTTTTACCGATATGTAGTGATATTATATATCTTTATTTCAAGTTGTTTGTGTATACTTATATACATACTTTTTATAGAAATGTATGCGTGTGTATAATTGTATATGTATATACACATATATATATATATATATATATATATATATATATATATATATTTATACTATATATACACACACACACATATGTATATATGATT
>JARUHE010142423.1:0-14294 GCA_031471125.1 Archaeomysis grebnitzkii | reverse complement strand
TCTATTCAACACTCACTCAATGATATTTACAATGTTTATCACCCTCCATGTGACGTCATGCGCAGAACTGACTAAAAGAATTTTTCGATGCGTCTACCTGGTAAGTTATTTTATCATGGGGCAGACCCATTATTTAGCATGCTTAAGACATCATTTTACCATGGGATTACCCATATCTTAAGAGCATGCTTAAAACATGGTTTTACAATAGGAGTCCATACCTTAAAAGCACGCTTAACTTCAATAAAACCATGATTTACCTAGGTTAACTCGAATGGTTAAGGTAAAGTTCTTCAAGAAATCTAAGTAGGTAATTATGTTAAGTCAAAGTAACAGACAATATATTATTTTAAGGTTTTCTAGAATAGCACAAGAAGTAACTTATATCGTTTTAAAATGGCCTTGGTTCTAAGATCGCTTAATTTATAGTTTAAATCAAAAAACAACTTTAACATAATAAAAATTACACCTTGTGTTATTCTAAAATATCTTAAAGTAATTAAATGCCTGTTGTTTTGGCTTGACATAATTTCATATTATTTTAGTTTTCTTGAAGAACTTTAACTTCAACCTTTATAGACGCAACATAGGGCTTAAATGAACACCGGTGACCGGTTTACCCCCCATGGCGTGTGGAAATAGATCTGCCAAAAATTGCTATAAAGTATACTGTATAATGTGTTTGAATCAGTTGTAAGGATTTATTTTAATTTCGTATATAGATGTTGATTAAATTTATAAAACAAATAAGGAATGTATATACTTTAACCTAGCTATAACAATACAGATATATTCAAAAACAAAAATAATATTAATTTAGAAATCACAATTAAGCTATGGAAATTGAAAACATTAGCCGACTCGTTGAAACACATTCGCTCACTATCATAATTACTGCCAGTCAACTTTAAAAAACTAGTTAGAAATTTTCAAATATTTATCTTTAGATATAAATATAATTATTTCAAGAAATAAAATTTCATTATTGCTTTAAAACTATTTTCAACAATGAAAATAAATTAGCTGGGTACTATACATTTATTTAATTCTTAAAGAAATTTTGTCTGTCTATAATTATTTGAAAAATAGATTTTAATTTAGTTCCATTAAATTTCACATAAATGTACTTTTTAGCTTATTAAAAGGGTAAATTATGTACTTTATGCACCATAAAGGCTTATAAGAAGTTAATATTTTTTAATAGAGTTGGTATTTTCACCACTCTAAAATCATGATAAAAACCATGGGGCTTTCTGCATTGGTCACAGACCAACGGTATTAGCATGGTCAAATGGCTATTGTTCTAGTAAATGTTATATTAAGGTAGCTGGAACTATTTTTGGTGGAAGTGTCTGGAAATTCGAAGTCAAAAGTTATTTAATGAAAACTCTTAAGTTGAGCATCTCTGCGTCTGTAATCTTTGGTATATCTCTGCAAACATTTAACCGAATCAAACTTCATTATATTGTTCTTTTGTTCCTTATGTTTAAGTTTTTATTGCAGTCAAGCTCACTTGTAAATTAAATTCCCGTTGTTCCCAGAGTGAGTTGTAAAATTGGACCTTTGAGTTAACAAATAAAATGTGTTTAGCATTAGTTCATGCTTTAGGCTGAAAAACAAAATCGTATTGGAATAAAACAAAAATTGGTTTTATATTTATTCCTATGAATATTTTTTTACAAAGATATTTATTAATGCAGTTTAAGCATAAAATATATTTACACAAGTTATATACAAACAGAAATGCATTTTGTGCATTACATTAAATATGGCATTGAGCATAAGCAGATGTTGGTTAAGCAACTACCTTTATGTAAGCATTTACTTACCTGCTATTCAACTTTTAGATTTAAAACACAAAAACAAAACTACCCAGTGTTTCTATTTTGAACTGCTCTTTTGAGAATAAAATGCTACTCAACATCACTCAACAAAAAAAGAATAGAAGATTAGCTTTAATTTCAAAACTCTTTAAAGATAATTTAACGTTGGCAGCTATGATCAAGAAAAATTGTCTTAGAAAATATCAGACTGAATCTAATATATTGAGCACATTGTTGGATTACAAGTTTTGATATTAAATAATGTGAGTTTTATATATGTTTCAAGTGAAATATTTAATGCCTAGAGTTATTGTAACAATTTTAATGAAAATACTATTTGAAGAAAATAAGTTTATATCAAATACGTTATAATCTTCTATACTTCATTTATATTTCTGTACCTAAAAGGTATAATTTTTATTATATTACTCTACATAGACTCAACAATCAATACCATCCAAGCATTTTTGTATTGTTTAATTGAATTTAAGCATATAGGAACCAAACATTCAAGTTAATAGGCTATTTTTGGATGTCCTCGAATGAATAAATGAGCCTATGCCTGGCATGGTGCTCTGTTCTCAATCTTATCAGCTCAACGAAAGGTGGTTGTGTTGAGTCCATTGAGAACAGTTGGAGTGATTTGACTATAGTTTGGTGTTGATGGTGAGAGTGGATCAACGATTCTAGCATTTATCCAACGTACACTGAGGAATGCAACACTTGAAGTCTGAAAAGAGGGTAGTGGGGCGTGCAGGCCGTCCTTGCATAAAGGCTCAATTGGCTCTTGTGTCATGTAACCCACCAGTTCTAGCAAACCCATAGGGTCATCTAGGAGAGTTTCCTACATCTTCTATTTGCTGCTCTGTGTAAGTTATAGTGAATATTACAATATAAGAAGAGGACCTGGAGATATACAGTACAAAAACCTGAAAGTTAAATAAGATCTAAATAAACAGATAAAAGTTGAAAACATTAATGCTTATAAAGGCTGCTTACTCTAATACTGCCCCTCTTACCTGTATGACAATGAATTATTTTACCAATTAAACAGCAATAAACAATACCATAAAGTTAACAACAATTTCAAAACATTTTTGATAGTTTTCTTTCAAAACAAATAATTTCATTAAATTAAATGAACATTTTTTTGGTTGACCAAACCAAATAAATAAAAAAAAACAAATGGAAATTTCCTCAAAGTTTAAATATTTTCAATGATACTCAGTTTGGAATGTTCAGCTGTGCGACTGGAGGATCGGAATAAAGGCTATTAGAGTGAGGCTAGCACGGGGTCACTGTCGATGTAAATAAAATTAAAAAAGACCTCCCTAACAAACGCTTAAATATAGAAAACAGAAAATATCAGAAGGAAATAAAAGCAGCAAAGGTCCTCAACATTGCCTCAACCAGATATTCTATTGTTGGAATTTGTCAAATGTTGACAACATTTGAAGACTAAAAATAGAAATGTTTTGAAAGAAAACTTATCCATTACAAATAAGCATTTAAATAGAAAAAAATTTCAGTATTTCTAATGACAACATATTCAAATTTATCCTAAAATACATTTCTTCATAAATAAAAAGTTAGAATTATTTACAACATAATGTTCAAAAAGAAATATTTCATTTTTTAAGAAACTGAACTATTAAGATGAGAATGTACCATTCTCATAGAGTATTTTATGTACATTCAGAAAATAAAATCAGTAATTACAAATAAGCATTAACAGAAATATGGATATAATTATCACACAATAAAGAACATGTCCTCCAGATATTGAAAACTTTCGAGTTTATCAATTCATTATCCTTTTATCATTTTAAGTGCAATTGGAACAACTGAAAGGATTATATTTCTATTGTAATTCAATTCAAATGGGTCAAACCAGCAAAAATATCCAAGCGGTCACCCGTCCAATTACTAGTCAGTCCCAGTGTGGCTTAACTTGCCTAACAGGTTCAAAAGTTGTTTATCAAATCTGATTGTTATCTTGAAACCATGAAAAATAATTTATCTTTTCTTGTATGATACAAAAAAATATGTTTCGTATCATTATTAAAAGAAATAATAAAACTGATATTCTACCATTATTTCAAGTCGGAAATTTGAACCACAGAAGAAATCTCCCATTTTTACCTTATTTTCTACTCAAATCAAGAATATTCTTTGTCAAACTAACATAAGAATATTCAACACATATGGTTATTTCAATTAACAGGATTTTTAAGATCATAGGTTCACATTGCACTTAAAATGTTAAAAATGAACAAATTATAATTTTTATGTTAAGTACAAAAATGATTGGGTTTAAAAAAGCGTTATTAACAATAACTTTTGATGGAATTAACACATTTAGAATATATTTGATTAAACAAAAATAAATATGAAGTTAAATTATTATAGCTTAACTTATATATTAAAACATTAAACAAACATCTAAATTAATTTTTATTAATTAAAATTACATTTACTTTAAAAACAAATGAAATATCTTTTTTATATATATATTCAGACAAAAAAATCAACTATAATACATTTTTATTGCTTATGAAATAATTAAAATTTAAGCCCGACTTAATATTTATGACTTTGATAATTTCAACATCTTACATATTCCTTTAAAAAGAGACCATAATGACTTCACACATAGTCAAACAAAAAAGTAATTTTAAATATAAATTTTGCTTTACTTGTATTTAAAAATAAAATCCTTCTAACAATCTTATTGACGTGGGTTAATTAAAAGATTTAAAAAGTCACAAGTTGATAAGATATGTGACACTGATTTCAAGGTATGTAGGTGAATAGAATTTGGGAGAAATGACGGATATATTGATTTCAAGGGTAGGTGGCAAATTCTTTTTTTATTTTTATGGTTCTTCCATCACACAAACACGTTTGATAAATGTAGGTTACGACAATATACTGGCAACGGATGGACATGAACAACTGATACAAATGTGATCATTCACTCTTAAAAATTGTAGAACAGTTCAGCAAAAATTAATAAATTTGAAACTATTTTTATTAATAAATCTTTGTCATTTGGCCTTTGTTATCATAGAAAAACAAATATAGATAAGTTGGCTAAAGTCTCAAAAATTTATATTATAATTGTACATCACCTCACTAAAACATACCTGAATCAGTTGGTACACAAACATTATCACGTCTTGCTCTACTGATTTTAATAATATTAAGCCTGTAATGTTGTAATGCCAATATTTGAAACCAAATTTTTGAACTTTAGTCACAACTGAAAATACTGAATGTTTGTTGTTGTTTTTACCAAACAAATAACTGTTAATTATATTTTCTGGATCAAATTTTACTTTAACAGGTACATGTTTTTTACAAATAGAAAAGTCATAAGGGACTTTCATTGATCAAAATACTTGCAATTACAATCATAAAAAAACAATGGTTTAAGAAAATGATTTATAATTTAACTTAAAAATTGTTTACAAGCTCAGACAAAAGTTTCATTCTTACATCGGAACTTTCATGAAAACTATAAAATATTCTACAATTTATATAACCAGGTACACGAGTACAAAATGTTAAGTCTGTTGTGCAAGTGACAAGACTTATTGCCAAAACATATATAAACATATATAGTAAACAAAATCATATATAAGACTATGTATACCTGCCAAAAGCACATAGATATAAGCTATGAAAGTACATATAAAATAATAAGATAGGAAAGTATTGAAAGAAAAGCTTCACCATTTCAAATTAGATAAAACATAAAAAGATTTGGTGGAATAATATCGAAGACGAGATTCCAAAGTTTTTTATTTGTTAGCTTATGTGGACCAAAAACTCAAGCACGAAACAACCAAATAAACGAAATGTTGGCAAACGACGGTGGTCCACTTAGCCAAATGCTAGCAAATAATACAGGTGGATGTGTTGACACAGGTGGTGGACGTATCTCCGGGTATCATTAGGTGCTTTTTTTTGTTCTTGTCTGTCACTGGAATCCCCTGCAAAGATTTTTTACATTTTTCAACAACAATGTTTGGATCGGCAATAGAACCCATAATCAGATAGCAGAGCTTACCTCACGTGCTAATGTCAATCTATTTATAGCAAAAATAAAATTTTAAATCAATTAATATAAATAAGAGAAGGCTTATACCCCAAGTTATTAATTTACATCACTAGACCAGTAATTCAAACAAACATTTTAAATCAATTAATATAAATAAGAGAAGGCTTTTACCCTAAGTTATTAATTTACATCACTAGACCAGTTATTCAAACAAACATTTTTAAAACTCCTAGTACTCTTTTTTTTAGCTTCCGTTCATCATGTGAATTTTTTTTATTTTCAATGCTAGGAAGAAATTTCAAAATATTAGAAACCTGTGGAGCATTGTCAAGCAAGCAGTTTAAAAAACAAAAGCTAGTCAACCAAACTTTAAAATTAAGAAATTGGCAAGTCTATTTTTTTTTGGTAAACTCAATAAATACATTTTTTTGAGAACTAGTAATCCAAGAACCGAACCGTTCAAATAAAACAAATAAAAAACTTTTTGTTCCTATTAAAAAAGATGTTACAAAGTGAGAAAATCATTAAAACAAAAATTCACCTTAGAGACTAATTATGTGTACTTCATTTCCAATCTATTGATGCATATAAAACATGGGAAAAATGTTTAATCGAAAATATTTTTGTCTCTATGAGCAATCAGAAATGTCAATAAAAAAGGTGTTACAAAGTGGGAAAACATAATTCTATCAAAAATTCATCCAAAAGACGGTTGATGTAAACTTCCTTTCCAACCCATTGGTACATAACTCATATCAAAATTCGATAAAGAAACATAGATAAAAAGTAATAAAATGAAATAAAAAATACAAATTAACCTTTTCTGGCGGTGAGCCACTATAGTGGCTCGAATATTTCTTTGTTAACATGGTGATCAGTTCTCGCAAGACTTAACAAGAAAGTACTAGCAACATAGGGAAGTTTGAATAGTTATCAGTTCTACAATGGCAACTTTTATTGGTGAGATCAGATTTTCAAATAAATTTTAAGTTTGCTCTATTTCATATTTTGAAGACTTGAGTTTGGTCAATGCTATTGACAATGCAATGGGTGATCTGAATTTGATTTTACTTATTGGTGTCATCAGCCTTTCAAATAAATTTTAAATTTGTTTTGACGACTTTAATTTGGTCAATGCTCTTGCATGACCACAATGTACATCTTCACATTCTTTCTTTCTTTATTTTTCTGCAGCTTGTTACCATGTTTATATGGGGTCGCTGTTCTTTGCTATGTTTTTCCACTTTGCCCTGTCTCAAACACATTATTCTCGTATACCTTTTTCTTGCAATCTTTCCACCTAAGATTTGGTCTCCCTCTTGCTCTATGACCTTCCACTTCCATGTTCATTACTCTTCATCCCTTCTCATTACATGACCATACCCACTCAATCTTCTTTCTTGCATATTTCTACTCATCTCTGCAAACTTTACTGTGTCTCTTATGTATTTTTGTTACACTGCATCACACTCATCCCTGCCACATGCATCTTCCTTTCTTGTGCTTTCTCCACTGACCATGTTTTTCAACCATACAGCATAGCGCGTCAAACAACCGTCTTATACACGTTTTCTTTTAGTTGTGCATTTATTTTTCTATAACAAAGGACTTCTGATGCCTTTCTCCATGTATTCCACCCAGATTGAACTCTGCGATGGACTTCTACCTAAAGCTCTCTGCTCTCAGTCATGTGCTAGTCCAGGTACTTGAAAACAAACATGCTCTTGATGATTTTTTCATTCATTTTTATTTCTCCTCCATCTTCTCTTTCATTGAACCATAAATACTCAGTCTTGGTCATCCTTATCTTTAAGCCTGTCTCCATTTCAAGAGTTTTATGTTGAACTCGGTCTTTGTCCTACACACCAGGACAATATGTGTCCATGTTGAATGACCTTAATTTGTTGTGTGCAAGTGAACACTTTGTTTCTAGCATATTTAGGTTGGAAATTTTGCAAAACATTGATTAATTTGAAAATAAAGTGCAACACTTTTCTGGTTACACTGGTGTTCACTTGTGGAGCCGAAAAATAGCAAAAAGGATTTTCTCAGTTTTACACGCCTTCAGGATTCTAAGGTCAGTTTATGTTATCAATCTACCTGCTTGACAGTATTTTAGATTGTGTCTCCAGAGATTCAGTATTTCCTCTCATTTACTTATACTTATTTCAGAAATATATGAAAAAACATGTGAAAGTCTGTTTTTGGTGACAGTACTTTTATGGTGCCTATGTAGAGTTTTTTATGTTTAAAACTTTCAGTACTTTTATAATCATCTCTAAAATAGGATTTTTCCTTTTTTCACTTCATAGTGCGCCCAGAATACGGTTAATATATAAAAACCAAATCAGCTCTATATGAAATGGAATTCTAAAAGTATGGCTGATAGATATATAAGCATTCAAGTCATTGTCTAATGCCGATGAGGATGATTGAGACAACACCGAAAATGCTATGCAAGCTCGACAAAAACAGTAATGTTGACTGAAAAAAAAACAATAAAAAACTTTTGCTAATAAAACTCAATTGGACATGAAATGCTGTTAATGAGAACAACAATGTCTTACTTGACACTAAAAAAAATTCAAAGAGTTTTAATTTTTGAAACTTTAAAGTAACCTAGTGCCTGTGAGAAATGGCTATGCATTAGTTAATAAGTCTTTGAAATAAATGAAAACAACATACTTGACGTATTCTTGTGGCATGATTACTTGTATAACTTTTTAAAATAAATAAAAACAACACACTTGACGTATTCTTGTGGCTTGATTACTTGTATAACTTTTTAAAATAAATAAAAACAACATACTTGACGTATTCTTGTGGCTTGATTACTTGTATAACTTTTTTAAAAAAATTAAAACATACTGGACGTATTCTTGTGGCATGATTACTTGTATAACTTTTTAAAACAAATGAAAACAACATACTTGACGTATTCTTGTGGCATGATTACTTGTATAACTTTTTAGGTGAGATTTGATTGGTGGAGGAAGTGGCAGGTGTTCTATACCGTAAACTGTCGTTGATGCAACAATTGCTCTACAACACAATTCTTGGAGACTCAACACTGTGGAAACAGGAAAGTTCATTTAATGTAAATTTCAAAATTTAAACAGTAATTTAATATTAAAGAAACATAAACAAAAATTTATGATAAAAAATAAGGAGGAAAATTTAAAACTAGTGTGGGCATTTAGTTCAAATGTCTTGTGACCATTCAGTAACTTTGTGAAATGATAAAAAAATATTTGCCACCATGTCAGAAATAACAATCGAAGAGGGAGTTAAAGAAAGTGGAAAAACTTCATCTATTAAAAATTTCACCTGAGAATGTTTATAAACATTTCATTTCCAGTGTATTGGTGCA
This sequence comes from Archaeomysis grebnitzkii, assembly GCA_031471125.1. Lineage (NCBI taxonomy): Eukaryota > Metazoa > Arthropoda > Malacostraca > Mysida > Mysidae > Archaeomysis > Archaeomysis grebnitzkii. Next base: position 5,038 of record JARUHE010142423.1, on the reverse strand, counting down.
TAAATAAAACTAAAATATGAAAACATTTTTTAATCAAAAATTCACCCTAGAAAATATTTGTGTATACTTCATATTCAATCCATTGATGCATAAATAAAACTAAAACATGAAATTCTTTTTATCTATTTGGGTCTCTAGAATCATACTATTTATTAACAGGTTGGGATGGGCATATATCGGAGGGAACATAGGTTTGGGAAGAAATCATTAAATTTACTAAAACCAATAATCAACCCCATATGAAATGATAGCTGATGACGACAACGGAAATGCTATGCCTATGTAGAGCTTTTTACGCATCTAGCCACCAAGCACAAAAGTATAGTCAACAAGAAGAACATATGGAGTATAGGAGCAAATCCTGAATATATGAAGATAGCAGTTGTGGAAAAATTATCTACGATCATGACCTTCACCAAGTAAAAAACAGTCATTAAACATCAAAACAAGCACCAGTAAATTCAACACTTTCTAAATTCTAAAAAATGTTTGTAAAACTGCATAATTTTTCAACACAATTCTATATTTTATTATATTAACACTTTTTTTCATTGTTTTCAATAAAATTAGGTATCTTTAAACCTTCCAAAAAAACTCCTGAATATCTATCATTTAAAAAAATATTAATTTTTGGCCAAAAATTCTTTCGGGCATACTACCTTACAACTTCTACTTGTTTCATTTGTTTTAAATTCCTTTTTTTCTAAACCTTCAAATAGAAATATCGGTTAACCACAAATTTCATTTTTCTAATAAAATAGATGTTTTAATAAGTAAATACTGATTTCACAAAAAAAAATTGTTAGTGACACCAGTGTAGAATGATATTTTCTTTATTTCAATTTAAACAAACTTTTCTGTGAGATTATTTTTTTTTAATTATTTTAAAAAATGGCAAAATTCGGTCGAGTTAAAAAAATAACCACCATCCCAAGAATAATCAGAGGTCATTTATAGAAGTTCTTTTTAACAAAAATACAGCTTAATAAAAAAAAAGATATGTACCTTTATTCGCTCTCCATAGGCGTTCCATGCCATTCCTTTTTAAAGCCAGCCGAGAGACCTCTGTAAAGCTCTCAAGGATATTAAAATCACAGAGAGGGCTTACTTCAAATAAGCTCATTTGGTTTTTTGATGCGTACTGTTCCGCTTGACTTTGACTAACTTGTCTTTTGAATGCTAGATGCAATCTGTTTCCAATTAAGACTTTGGGAACACCAGGAGCATGCTGCAAAAAATAAACATTAACTAGCTTTATTATAGTGTAGTCCATTTTTGGCTATATTTTTTGACATTTAACCCTTTCACATCTATAAGAATTCAGGTTTGTATTTTGTAGAAGAAAAAACTTTTGAAATCTAAATGGTATATGTTAACATATAATTAATTTATCTCTGAAGGGCTTCAGTCATTATAGAATATTAACCTTAGGTAAGATGTAAGAAATTCTTTACAACCAATAATGACTATTTTTATACAAATTGTAATGTATTTGAATCTTTATGACTAGAACTGTACAACCGTTATAGGGTTAAATTATAAATATGTTATAGTTACACACTGTGCAATATTTATATTTTGCATTTCAGGTATTTTAAGGTCTATAAATATTTTTGCATTTGACATTTTAAAGAGTTGACAGATTGGATTTAATGCATATTTATAACTAATCTATTCCATGATTCAGCAATTCATATATTACATTTTTTTCCAGCTGTAGTTCTTTGTATGGTACTTGTAGATGGTGACTTTTTCTACTTTACTATTTATTTAAATACATTTATATTTAGTTTAAAAATATATCTTTTACAAATATAGACAAATTAAAACAAATCATCAATATATAAAACCAAAACTAAATAATGCAATTTATAATTTGGAGACCATTAAATGGTTCAGAAGATATTAATTAAATGATTACGTAAAGTATTTTGTAATAAAATAATGCAATTATACTCATTCAGATACGTAGCATTTTTATGATAAAAGAAACATGAGATTAGTTCTAAATACTCTATATGAATGGAAAAAATTTGAAAAATAAAAGGAAAGATAAAGATAACTATTTACCTCTTGTATTTCCTTCATCCATCTATCCAGCCCTTCGAAGGACCATTTGTTGGTGATGTCGTAGACGAGAAGTATTCCTTGAGCTCCGCGGGAGTAGGAACGGATGATGGTGCAAAACCGCCCTTGGCCAGAAGTGTCCCACAGTTGTAGTTTAACCCGCTTTCCATCGAGTAGAATCGTCGTGGTTTTATGGCCACTTCCGACACAAAATGGCGACTCCATCGAACCGTCTTCCAGTCCGTGGAGTATTTCGTGCTTACCGACATCACTGTCTCCCACGAGGAGGAACTTCAGCAAATAATCGTATGGCTTACTGCTCGATTCATTACCACCATCGGACACCATATTCATCTCGTAAATGAAACACTGAGTCGCACACTGTTGCATGTTACGTAATTTCACAGATATGAGTCATTGCCGATTGCAATTGTTTGGAATTAAACAAGAAACATAAAATTTATGTACATCTTATGTATTTTTATGAAAAAATAGATTTTAATTACACTGAGGTTGCAAATGAAGTTAATATCTTTTACATATTTATAATTTCTTTAAAATATACCTATACACAAAACAAATCTTTGAAAAAATGAATTTTGTTCCAAGTATGATTGACTTTCAATAGAAAAATAAGCTCAAAATTTTCTTTTATATGATAACAAAAAACTTTTTAATGAAGATTTTGACAAAAAATTCTTTTTCTTATGCCCTGGTCCTTGACTGGTCGGTTCTGGTACGAGTTCTTCAAATTTTTCAATTTTTGTATAAATACAAGAATTAGATAAACTCATGTGCATCTTATAACTAAAACCTGCAAAAACATATGTAAATTAATAGAACAAACTTAAAACTGAAATAAGACAATGCATATTCAAATCATTTATTCATATGCTTTAAAATTAATTCAAACTTTTGTTAGTTTTAAAATCATATTTTCAATTTATTGAAAATAGAAATTTTTCAATTGATTTCAACAGAATAACAGATTATTCTTGCAACAAAAGAGATTTGCACCCTTGCCGATTGATTACAAGTATGCCTTGTTTTTCAGATCTGCAAACCAGGTAAAAGAAGTTTTTTAGTGGTAATTATAATTTTGTTTTTATGTTTTATGTTTTTCAATGTGATATACAGTATGCCAGATATAGCTATTAATTCGGAGTTAAAGAAATAATAATAGTATAGATGATATATAACCATTCAAGTCATTGTCTAACACTGACGACGACATCAGAATTGCTACGCCTGCTGCTATGTATTTTTTTGGTTTTAACATTTTCTTGTTTTTTTTTTCTCAAGAAATATGTTTGTAAGTAAGTTTATATTCATTAATAATAAAACCTGTAAATAAATAATGTTTGTACAGCTTAGGCTACTTAATTTTAGGTTTTTATTGATTGATGTTTTGTCTGATTTAACAGGGTGCTAAAAATAAGTTTCATTCTTTGTAGGATTTTATATATGATATGATTAATGTTAATTTCTGTTAATTACAGCTATATAGGCATAGGTATGCAATGTACATTTTTATGTATAGTATTATTGTTTGTTTTTTTTCATTTAAAATAAACCTTGTTTTTACTATAAAAAATCAGTGTGTCAAAAACTCCACTAACAATTTCCATTTGTTCAATCTTAAAGTTTACACCTATCAAGATTTCCTGTTTTTACACATTATTTTAGTAGAGCCAGACTGAAACCTTAATGGTGCTGTTGAGAGCAAGACATTTACGATTTAATTAATATCTCATGGAAAAGTGCAGCTTCAATTAGTCTATTTTCATGGAAGAAATACTGCAAAACCTCAAATTAGGCATTTTATATGATTATATTGAAACATTTTATTGTATATACATATTTTGCTAGCAATTCTTCTGTAACGTACATACTCGAGTCTCATCAAACACAGCAACGCTTATTGACCATATTTGGTCAAACAACTACAGAGATAATTTAGTCAATGGTATATTATATGAGCTCGTTTCAGACCATTTTCCTGTTTTCTCCTTCTTTAGGAGTTTTTCAGCTGGTAGACATGAAACTGCAGAGTTGAACAGCTTTACAGAAGTTCGGACAATCTCAGAGAGAAGTATTAGTAATATGACTGATGAATTGAGTGATGTGTATTGGCAGTTGGTGTTGAATGCGAATGATCACAGCGTTAGCTACGAAAATTTCTATTTATTTTTTAAAATCTGTATATAACAAGAACTTCCCCATTGTCAAAAGAAAATATTAATCCAAAACATCAAAACAAACCATACATAGATGAGGAAATAAAATTATTGATAAAAAGACGCAACAAAATACGGAAGAAATTCATAAAGTATCCTTTAACATACAATGATGAATATAAAAAACAAAAGAAATCGAATTATTGACAAAATAAGGGAAAGTAAATCTGACTATTATAATAAAACAATTAGTGAAGCATCTGGAAACTCTAAACAAACATGGAAAGTTATTGGTGAAGTCATGAATAGACAAAACAATGACAGCCATAAAAATGAGACTTTTAAGGATACTGATACGGGAATTGTACTGGAACAAGAATTGATACCTGACAAATTTAATTAATATTTACTGTGGTGTTGCAGAGGGACTCTTGAGCAATATAGAAGACAATGGTATACCGCCCCAAGAATACATGAGACCAAGAGTGCAGGAAAATTTATATTTCAGCCAATCACAGATGAGGAGGTGTTCAAGTTGTGTACGGACTTAAGGGACGCTGCTGCTGGCCACGACGAAATCGCTACAAAGGTAGTTAAGAAAATTATTCACCATTTAAAAATACCTTTAACACACATTCTCAACCGCTCTTTAGCAACTGGAATTTTCCCCAGCAGCTTTAAATTATCTTTAATTACCTCAATTTACAAAAAGGAGATAAACAGATGTTTTGTAATTACAGACCAGTGTCGGTATTACCAGTGCTGAGTAAGCTTTTAGAACGAATTGTCTATAA
>JARUHE010142312.1:0-14296 GCA_031471125.1 Archaeomysis grebnitzkii | reverse complement strand
AAGCCTATATGAAAAGAAATAATAATAGTATAGATGATATATAAGCATTCAAGTCATTGTTTAACGCCGACGACGACGACGAGGACGACGACATCGGAAACGCTACGCCTATGTAGAGCTTCGCTTTGCACGCTCGACAAAAATGGTTCATCATTAACATGCCGCCAGAATTACCCGAAATAAAAAGTTTTTCATATTTTTTACAGGATGCAATTTTTAAATTTTAGGCTGTGAGGACAACACAATATTTTTTTATTGCATAAATAGGCATTTCTGACATTTTTTGGGTAAAAGTAGACAAAAGTTAAAATCTTAAGCAGAACAAAGAACATTCATTAATTTATTTTTTTAAATTAGGCTCACTTTTATTAGCTTAATTCAGATACATTATTGAAAACTTTAGCATGCACTGAAGCGTGTGCAGTATTAGTGATCCCAATTAAATATATTCCATTAATGTCTGCATTCATAATTAAACTCAATGGAACATCATTGTAACAAGGATCCTAAAACCAAATCATTCAACAGATTTTGACACAAAAAATCTTCACAAAAAGACAAAAGCACCAAATCATCAACCGGTTAACTCAAAAACATTTTCACAGAAAAGTAAAATTGTTTTCAATGTTTCAGGACAACGAATGCTCTTCTGTGATTAAACAACTTGGGACAATTGAAAAATATTTTATTGCAAAATATAAAAAATTATTAGTTTGAGTCACAGGAATTATAGGTCAGTAAATCATGACTAGCATCACTGCTGCTCAAACAGATGCAATGATTTTTATAATATGCAAAACATTGTTGTGGCATCAACAGTATAAATACTTTTCTGCACTTTACAAAATAAAAACATTCATCTATATAGCTTGAGTAAACAAATAAACATTTAAATTTGTATTTTGTCAAAAATACATCAAACTTTTGTTTTATAGCAATTATTATTTAGCATAAATGAAAATATATACATATGTATAAGGAACATTTCTTAAGAAAATTATTATCTAAAAATAGGTTTGTATGGAACTGTTGATTTTAGAGCAACGATGCTTAGATGTACGTTATAAACCCAGATTTGGTTTATGTATTTAATTAAAGTGCATTGTGTAGAATAACCAGAAGACTTATTATTGAACAAATGTATTGTTCAATTTAAAAAATGTATAGATCAAGAGTAAATTAGGTACTGTTCCTTGTCATTTTTCAATGGAACGATTATATCAAATATGGACTTTCACTCAATTGGCTTTATAATAAAAATACAATTTTTTATTTTTATTTTTTATAATGACCTAACAAATAATGTAAAACATTAAATTTGGTAAATTATATATTTACATATTCCATATTCAATTTAACAATTCCAATCTTTGAGAATGGTAGTGTTCTCATTTTTCTGTAACATCATAGAAAAATCTCTACAATTGTTTTTGAATTATTCACATTGTATGAATAACAACACTTTTTATATCTGAATTTGTAATTCAGTTGTTTTTATTTTTAAATAGTTTGATGGTATTGAAGAAAGTTGTAGGTGAAGTTCTATGCAGTCTAGCTTCAAAAACACTCATAATGCCACTATAATTTTATTTAGCACCAAGTACATAATAGTTCCCACATTGCTAACAGGCCAGTGTAAACAGCTTAACTTTGTTATTTCATAAACTATCTAATAATAACAAATATATGTTCTTATATAGCAGACCTTATTCAATAACCAGTCTCCAGCACTTTGCCTATTTTATAATGCATGAACACTACCACACCAAGTAATAAATACCTTGAGGATAGAGCAGAAATATGTTACTTCCTCAAAGCAGATAAAAGCTTAGCACATATGAATTAAAGGTAGACTGTCAAGTTAGTTTACTCCAGCATAGCACAAAGAAGATTCAAACTCACACCAATGTAATGTTGCAAGGAATTACCCATCAATTAATATTTTGTCAGGCCATGCGTCATATTTGATCACTTAAACATAACAAAATGGTATCACCAACCCTGCCAGCTTGTTTGAAATTATCATAAATAAACTAATGACCGATCAACATTTCTTTGGCTATGATGTGTAGATAAAGTCTAGGGTTGAGCAAGATGATTTTAAAATTTAAAGTCGCCTCAACTGTCAAACTTTGAGGTTATTCGCTGCAATTCTTTCAACATTTTACTTCATCTTTGCTTTAGTAATATTGGCAAGTCTAATAAAATTATATTCATGCAGTTTGGAATGAAGTCCTTGTAACAAATTTCAATGCAGGTATGATCACTTATTTCACTTTTAGAAAGGCATTAAAAGTTAATGTACTTTAGTTTATGATTAAATATTACAAAATCTGTCCAATAGGGTTAAGGATTGAACCAATCTCTTGCAATAAAGTTTTAGTTTGGCCAATAAAAATAACAGATTTTTTTGTTCTGTGTACTTGGCAATCAATCAGTAGTTGTCCCATTTGAGATTTGCATTATTACATTCAGGACAGTTGGTCTACCTCTGGACATAGTAACCATGAATTGCATATTTATCTTATCCATCATTCAATTATGATTACACTTTATCTTCTGTTTGTGTATGCTGCCAGACCACATGGTTTGGTTTGATTTGTTTCAATATTTAATGAAAGTATTTTGACTATTTAGCTAGGTACTCCAAGCAGACTATTCACCTAGGTACTCCAAGCTGACTAAATTAGAGCATTCCACATATCATACAATGCAAATATGAATAAACTTTAAACAAGGTGCATTCTGTTCTTCTTTCTCTTCTGTGCAGTTCATATTGTGTTTATTTCACGTGCATTGGAGAATGTTGATCACCATGATGAAGAAACATTAGAATTAGGATAATTTGTGGTTTACATATAACCATGGATAAATAAAACGTCAATTTTTTTTAACCTTTATTTTGTAAAATTTCTAAAAAAATTTAATAAATACAAAATGAGTTGTGAAAATATTAAGTAATATATAATCACATTTTCAAGCAGATTGTTTCAGATCTACATTAAAAAGACACAACCTTTCAATGACTTGGCTGCCAAATATTTTCATTATGAAAAACATTTAAAATTTTGATCAAGCTAACGTATGCATTTTTTTTCATGCAAAATTATTTGTAAAAACACTTTTTAAATCAATTGAAAACATAAAATAAAAATTCCCTGAAATAGAAAACGTCAACATACCCTACACATGTTGTTTATGTACCTATGAAATGGGCAATGTGATTCTCATAATGAAGTAACAATTGATAATAAAACTTAAAACTTCACTTTAAAAAATTTAAACAACCTATGGATTAAGAACCTACTGAATAGCACATTACCAAAGCAAAATCAGCTGCAGTGATTATTTTTCATTAATCTTCTATTTATTAATAAGAATTCCCTTAAATCTAAACCATCTTAATGGATTAATGTTGCTATTATTTTCAAGACAAATGCTTAAAGTTAATTAACAATCATTAGTAGGCCAAAAACAGTTGAAAGCATATTTCACATGGATTAAAATTATTTTATTTTTAATATCTAATCACTAAATCTACCTAAAACTATCAGAACTATTCTATTAATCACAGTTTACTAATGTAGTAAAATTAATTCAGATCTATTGTTATATTTCACCTAATAAAAACTAAGCATTAGCACTAAAATACATTCAAAAAACTATAACTAAAACATTATGTAAATTTCTGAGGAACATAAAGTTCCCAAATTGAGTTATTTCACTCTAGATTTGATTTGAGTATCTCAATTTAGCTTTAAAAACCAAAGAGCTATGAAAATTTATGAGAAACAAAAATATTATATATACACACTTAAAATTTCTACTAGTTTGTGACTAGACTTAATGAACTAAGTTGACAGTGGAAAAACATTGTCATTCTCTTACTGTAATTAAACTCCTTGGGTGGGCAATACCCGTACTGACTAAAACTGGTTTCCATTATTTTTTGAGAAATTAAAAATTAGTTTAAATATTTGCAAAACATTTCCAAAATATTTAAAGCCATTTGTATTAGTGAATTAAAAATAAACATAAATAACCTAACATTAGGAACAACCTCAACATAAATGACTTTGAAAAACTAACAATCATTTTAAAGAAAAACTTACAATTATAAGAAATAAAATTGAAACTAATCATGTTAAATTTTTTTTTTTACTTAAAAATCAAATTTGTGACATTGTTTGAGCAAAAACAATTATTAATTCAAACAGAAATTTGGAAAATTTTATCATTTATTTGGAATAACCAAAATCTTTTTATTTGTCATTTACTTTAGCAAAATCAATGGTCAAACACTAAAATATTCAACATTACAAATTTGCAGTTTCAAGTTGCATAAAAAAGACATACTGTATTAAAGAAATATAAACATTTTATCTAAATTCCTATCATTTGTAGTTTTAGATTGCCTAAAAAGCAATATACTTGATAAACCTTAAAAATGCAATCTCAAAGCTGTTATACAAGTGATATTATTTAAGTAAAATGAACCTATGTAGCTTCAAAATAAAAAACTTTCAAATTATTGATTGGTAGTTTTCATGAACAAATAGTTTTCCAATAAAAATGTTTATAACCTAATAGGAATGTTCCATCAACATTCTTTGGACCTCCAGGTTTAATTTTACTTATCTTAAATTTGGACGGCTAACATTTTGATCACATTTATTGTTTCAAATTTATCACTAAAATGTTTTTCTAAGGTAATCGACACAGTTAAAGCAAAATAAAATCACAAATATTTCATAGAAAACAAACATTAATAAAACTTTAATTTTGGATCAAAGTTTTAAACATCACAGAAACACAAACAATTAAATTAGTGAGTGCTGTTATTAACATTGATTAAACTTTAAATTACATCACAAAAACACAAACAATTAAATTAGTGAGTGCTGTTATTAACATTGATTAAACTTTAAATTACTTTTCATTTTGTTAACAAAGATCAAATTTTTTTCCCAAATGAAAAGTTTTCATCACCTGTGTGGTTTCACTAAATAAAATTATCAGATCATTCATTTGACAATGAAAATTTGCACAACATATTTCTAAACAAAAAAATTACAACACGACTCATAATTTTACATGATAATTAATGGCTAACAAATATGTATCTTAAATAATGTTAGATTCATCACAAGTATGAATAAAAAACATGTTTTTCCATACTCTATTTTGTCAAGATTGATTCGCTAACAAATGATTTTGACATTTGGGTAAAATAAAATTTAGACTAAAATGTAATGTGTACATTGGTGCCAAGACAGGTTTTTGGTATTATTGACTATTGATTAATATTAAACATTTATTTTCTTTGTTGAATGCACAACATTTACGAATTCAATTTGCAAGTTTAATTTCAATGCACATTTAAAAACATTGGATTTAAATAATTCTTTTAAACAACATCAAAACATTCAAATTTTTCACACACAAACTAATGTTTAGTCAAATTATTTACACTATCAAAGTCTAATAAAAACATTAAAAGTGAAGCTTAAAAGATAATTTTTATATTAGGTGAAGACCATTCAATAATTTTAATGAGAATCATTCTACATTTTAATTACAAAATACTTTCAAACTGAGTATTGGCAAATAAATTTCATAATTTCCTGCAGGTTTAAATGCTTAATAGGATAATTTTAATTATAGTTTGATTAATATAATTTTTCAGCAATATTATCATATATAATTTTTCAGCAATACATATATATATATAATTTTCAGCAATATTATCATATATAATGAACCTAAAACTATTCAGCAATATAAAATGGCAAATGTGAGAATTTCAGGTTTTTAATCGGGCAGTTCTAAAAACAAACAAGAAACTTTCTTTTGGTGTGAAATGGCAGCAGTGGACATGTATATAAACGATTGAATCTTCAAAAACATCAATAATAATTTCTCTTTAAAAATTTAGCCAAGCATTCAATAAAATCGAAAGACATCCAATAATAATTTTTGCTATAAATTTGTTTGTCTAAATTGTTTTTATTAAAACCAAAGTTGAGCAATTCTTTATAATTAACATCATATGTAGTTACTTTAAAACTTGCAAAACTATTGATCCATCCACAAGGGATGCTAACTGAATAATATCAAAAATGGCATCAAAATAATTTTCACATACACATTTATACAATAAATATGCAAATTGATTTCATTTTTATAATCTGAGATTAATTATTTATAATGAAACATTAGGAAGCACTAGAACTAGTCATTTGGTGCTAGAATCAACATAGTAAAAAATGGATCATAATAAAAACACATTAAACTTTTGATCATTTGCATATAGATGGAGACATTTAACAAAACTTTTGCAATGAATTGATATTAGTTAAAAGGAAGTATTTAAAATTTTATAAAACTCAAATTAAAAATTAGTTTCTATAATACTTATCATTTTTCTATAATTAAAAAATAGCTAAACTAAATATTTTGAGAGTTATTTGTGAAGCATCAATTACGTAAAATGGTAAAAATTGAGTATTTGAATAATCTTACGAGTCATCGGAATCGGAAGGCAGCGTTTGTAAGGCGAGAGGGAGGGGAGCTACTTTCCAATCCTGATCTCGGAAGCCAAGTTTGTGATCGTCCTCAGAAAACCAGTCCCCCTCCATCAATCTAGACAGAACCAAGTCCAACGTCGCAGCAGCGTCTTCCAGGCTGCTGTGCCCACGGTGCTTGTGGTTTTGGATGTCCCTTTTTAAGTAAGTCTTGCACAGGTACTTTAACGACCTACGCTGGCCGGTCTGGGCACAGTGGCCGGACCCTGTCGTGCAACCTCTGTCCGAGCACCTTCTGAACAGTAGAGAAGTGTCGACCACTTTGCGATGGACTATTTTTAGCGAAGCCAGGTCTCCTTCAAGGCTGTGTCCAATGAGGATGTCTTTGCTAGAGACACGTGAGAAGACCTTGTCCCTCACTTCTTTAAAGGCAATCGCCTTCTCCAAATGCTCAGAAGTGATTCCCGAAAATTGAGTGTTGTAGTCGAAGACTTCCCCGTAAGGTTTCACATACTCGTCCACCAGCACTCTACCAGAGACACTTACCAAAGTAACTCGAGCAAGCTCGAAGCCTTTACTGGTGTAAATCATTTCACAGTCAAGGCCATAGATCTTGTGAGATTCTTTTTTAGTTTGTACAGTTGATATAAAACCTTCCAAAGGGCCATTCAACCCAGTATGGAGGTTATGGTATACATGCATTGAGCCAACGCAGCAACCTTTACTACCAGAAGGTTTGTTGCAGCACTGGTAATGCAGTTGACCATCCTTCCTAAGAACTGGTTTGCGAGAATGGTATAAACATTGTACAGATTTGTTGTTTGACAATTGGAAAAACATTTTACATCTCTTACATTTATAATGGATTTGATTGCAAGGGTCATACATCCCATTGGTGATGTCACTGTTACCAGTTGAGTTTTGTGGAATGTTAGATTCCAAATGATTTTGAGACAGTCCATTATCATCACCACCAATCATGTCGGTCGAATTGACGTCTTCTAGAGATTCGGTCTCGGAATAATCCGAACCGTCCACTTCTTGGCTGTCGGATCTGTCTAGACTAGACCTTCTTTTGTTTGGGGGATCGAGCGAATCATCCAATTCATCTTTGAGTAATGTGTTGCCTGCCAGAGCTGCCGCAACATTTGAATATCCAAGACTTTTAAAAATGAAACACCCTTTGAAGGTCGCATGGGGATAACCATTGAGAATCCTTGCTTCGGTTTGTACACACAGTTTCAGTAAAACTGAATGCAATTGTTTTTCAGTCAGATCAAGACTTTCAAACAATTTTTTTGTAGTGCTAACATAATTAGATTTTGAGTTAACTGATTGAAAACTATTATTTGACACACTATTTGTTTTTTTCTTTGATTTACACTTGGATTTCCTGTTCTTGTTTTTTCTTTGCCGCCTTGACATTCTTCTTTCAATGACGGGACCGTCTTCATTGTCGGACGGTGAATTGCTTCTACCCAGTAGACTTTCACCACTGAGAGACGAAGAGCCGACTTCGCTGCTGCAATTATCGTACGTGGTGCTGCCTTCAAGATTCCAGGCATACTCTTCGCATACCTTCTTGCACCCGCCAGGGTCGAAATGATGTTCGTCTCCCTCTGTCGGGAAATACAGTGAACTCCGCTTAATATCACATAATAAAAAACATTTTTGGTAAAGTAAAGAGGATGAATAAAAGAAAAAAAATTAGAAATTAGAACAAACATTATTTAATTAAAACTTTGTTTGAAAACTCAAAATTTAAAATAAAAAAAGTTTCAGATAAAAAAACAAATAGCCATCCTCTTTCTTTAATTCAAATTCAATAAAAAAAAGAATAAAGAAACAAGGAATGATAATAGATATTCAAGCGGAGTACACTGTACTTCCTACCCTATTAAACCATCTAAACTTCTCCACTGGTTATCACAAACTTCTACCACAGTACTAATATAAACTAGAGACCTTATTTGATGTCATCTTTTTTTAATTGATTATGATTACATCTAAAACAAAAACTCAACATTTATTTTGAATAACATAAACACATGTTTATTAATACATAATCACAACCATCAAATAAGGCAACACATTTGAATATTTTCCTCATTGACATAATAATCAATTAATTCAAATGTTACTTGGTTTTCCACCAATGCAATTTGTTACACATTGATTTATTTCACATTTTATTTATTTATTTTACACATTGATTCAATTTCACATCCATCTTACTGAAGACCATAAATTTAAAAAAATGAACTTAGTAATTCTATCATTTATTTAAATAAAACATTTTATAGTTAATAAATTATACATTTAAATAAAAAATTGCTAACTTTTTAAATTGGATTTTGATAGGTTTTATTTTATTTCAGAACTATATCATAGCTTCATTACATTTTTATCTTTACCATTTAACAAAACTATAAAAATCCTTTAAATCACAAAAATCTTTAAAAGTGCAACTGTACATTTAAAGAGAATCTGAATTATACAATACAAACACCTAAACTTCTTTATTTCCTATAAAAACTTTGCCTAGAAAGGTGAATAATGTATGTTGATCACAACAAGTTAACCAAATGATGGGCAAACTAGAGAAAAATTGTATAAATTTAATATGCATTTTGTGATTATTTTCTATCAATTGTCATTGTATTGTGTATAGGCACATTCAGACTTGAAACTTACTACTAAAAAATTTTCATTCCAGTATTTTGTTAAATAAAATATCTAAATGTTGGAAAGGTAAAAATATATTTACTTTTGAAAATTGGCACCCTGCGTTACGACTGACCAATATTGTAAACACATTCAACAAGCATTGTGTTGGTTCATTTAGCCATATGAATATTAAGAATATAAAACATTGAATCATTTCACATTCATGGGTATAATGTTAATGAAGTGTCCTTGATGCAATAGTATTCTATTATTTATTAAAGTAAGCCAAAGTTGCACACAAATAAACAAGATTTTATTTTAATCACAGAAGGCCTAACCTCACATGTATAGACAATGAAAATTCTAGAATGAAATTAAATAGAATTAATTCAATCAAATTCAAATGAAAGTTCCAGAGTTATCTCCAACCAATTTCCATCTTACAGAATCAATCCAAATAAAACCTTGAAAAATTGGAAACTTTTATCAACGAAAGGAAAAACTATAAAATTAGTTCAAACATTTCATGGAAGAAAAATTCAAACTTTCTGTGTTATATATAAAAACATTTTTTGTGTAAAATTACCAAATTTATTAAATAACTTACCCTAGTAGTATTTCAATGGCTAATTCTTGGCTATTTTCCAAGGGACCCAAAGAATAGCCACAAAATCGTGGCTAATAGACAAGGATCAGCCACTAACTAGGAATATATGCTACTAGGGTTACTTCATTATTGGTTAAGTTGTTAATAAATATTTGTGCAACAAACTACAAAAAAACAAGTACCATCGCCCAATAAATAGGAGTCCTATTCAACTAAGAAATTCTAAGTTTTGTTGGTTATTGTATAAAAATCAAAAACATAATTTGGTTTAGTTTTTTTTTTTGGTTATTGTTTAAAAATCAAAAACATAATTCGGTTTATTTCAGATCATTTCAATCAATCAAACTTATTATTTATTTATTTAGTTGAAAAAGACTTATATTTTTTGGAATAGTACAAAAACAACCAAAACAAGTAAAGCAAAAACATTCACATGGTCTTACCTTCCGACGAGGAGAGGAAGTACTTTCCATTGGGCGAATAATCTCCATCAGTGATGGGAGCAGTGTGGCCCTTTAGGTTGCTGATGAGATGTGGATGGTTGAAGATTGTGTTCATCTGCTTCCAACTCGTGGCACCTTTCTTTTTGCTTGTCTTTGCAGATGCATTTTGTGCCACTGGTTTACTAGTGGGTTCTTCACTTGGTTTTTCTGTTGCAACATCTGTTGATAAAATTGTCCACTTTAATAAAATCTAACACCACTAAGATATTAATTGCATTAACTTTGTACCTTATTTTTTGTTTTAACAAAGAAATAAAGAAATGTGTTGGTTTTCCAGGACAGTGAACTCCAGGAATGTAGTTCATTATCCTTTAAACACATTTTTAATTTGTTAGTATTCTATAATTCATTCACCTTTGAATGTTTATGTATGAATGGAGTTAGCACAGTGAGCATTTCAGTGAGGAACAAGAATTTCACTGCCACAGATGGTGGGCACAACACAGCACAAGAGTGGTAGTAAATAAATTAGAAACAAAAATTATGTCACATTTGGCAAAATTTTCTAATGTTGATATGATCGATGACGCCAGCATAATAAGTAAATTTGCAACTGGTGCCGATTGCCAATGATAAAACAAAGAATAATGTTCATGATCCAAAGGTGTTGTTGCACTAATCTCATTACCAACCAACATAAAGGCTGTTCTTTTACAAGTTTGACAAATTGGGATCTAATCAAAAGGTACAGTATGAAGTACTTTCAATGTTTTTTTTAAAGAATGATCCCATTTTGTTCCAGGTTGTAAAAAATGAACCACAAAACAAAGAATTGAATCATTCCAAAGATATTTTTTTCAAACTTTTTAATTTAAAAATGTCTTACAATATAATCAAAATGCACAAAGCAAGAAAATAACACTCCCAATTCAATCATTTAACTTGTGAAAAATCTTTACTAGTTTTAATTAGTTAAGAAATAAATTTAAAGAGAACAAATTTCATTTCAAGAAACAAGGTTATAAAATTGTTGGATTTTAATAATAATACCTTGAAAATTGGAGTTCAGGATTTCAAGAGATGGTTATCTTTAGCATACTGAGCCATACCATAGATCAAAGAAATATAGATGCTTAACTTGAGCATTTTGAATGGAAAGTTTTGGGCCTCTAAGTTACCACACACTGCTACAGAATTGGTGCCAGATACTTAAATATAATGTATATATTTACGTGATTTCAATGCAATTATTTTTTTTCTTGGGAAGAATTTTTCCTTGCTAAACTAAACCAAACCTTGCTAAGCTAAACCAAACCAGACCTTGCTAAACCAAACCAAACCTTGCTAAACCAAACCAAACCTTGCTAAACCAAACCAAACCTTGCTAAACCAAACCAAACCTTGCTAAACCAATTAAACAAAATCTAAAATCTGGGCAAGTGATAAGATCATAAGATTGCATAGTGAAGTTTGAAAACTCTGATTTTTCATAGTTTCGAAAAACCTGACATATTTGATTTTTCCTCTTTTTACATACTGCAAGTTCATCAATTAGGTAAATTTTTTAAAATTTAATTGCTAACATGATTTAAGAAATAACAGTAGCAGTTTTGGTTAATCTTACCAACATGCATGCATTTTTTCAATTTTTTGAATAGAATTTTTAGCAAAAATAGCATTCATTAAAATTGTAATATGATTAAAATATGGGTTAAAGTATACTTTAGATCTCAATCAAACCTAGCAACTTTAACAAGAAAGTAATATCAATTTATGGAGGTTCAGTCCTACAATGGCAACCTTTATCTGTGATTTAGGGTAGGTTAGGTTAGGTTAGGTACTATTTTACAAAATAACTGAGATATTAGTATTTTTTGTTTGTTTTACTATGAATGATAGATCTAACTGTTTTACATACATGAGAATCGGGTTAGGTTGTGTTTGGTGAGCTCCTATAATGTCTTGCTTTGATACAATTCAAGTATTTCGTTTTTAAAAATGTACCTTTTGGTACTATTTCTTAGCCAAGTTAGTTTTTAGTAATTCCCTCACTCAAACTCATATGTTCAGTTCTCATTTAAAGGTCTTGTTTTGAGCTAACTTTAAGTGATTTACTATAATACTTAATTTTTTTATAATTTCTCACCCCGGGAACATATATATTTTATTGTGTTTAAGGCTTTAAGATTTTTGTGAAGTGATCTTCAAAACAAACGTCTATTATCCACGTCCAAAGCTCCTTCACCTTTCACCAATTGTATGTCTGCCATTCTTTTTTAATGGCCCTCTTATTTGTATATTTAGACTCTGTATGTATGACAAAGTTTGGTTAGGTGAGGTTCTGTAGTTTTTCTAAGACTTTAGGGAAAAAAATTATTGTAAAAACCTTTATTAATAAGCAGTTCCATTAGTGCATCAAGTGGGTCTTCAAAAATTTAGAGAACATTTTTCATAACCATGGGAGAACAATTTTCATTCAGAATCTTGTAATAAGTTTTCTTTAAATTGTAAAAATAAGTATATGTATTAAAATTAGTCCAATTACATTTGTTTCTACATTTATTTACACTAATATTAATGTCCAGATTAAAAAAAAGGGTGTACTTTTATTCTCCATTGAAAAAGAGATAACTTTAGAATTTTAAAATTTGGGGAACATCCGACAGAATGTAATTTTCGGAGAACGAAAAAAATTGTTTTTGTTTGACGTATTGCTACCGGTTGTGTTCAACTTTCACCGAAAAAGCAATTGAAATATTGCGTGAGCATAGCATGCTTCCAATTTTTGTGCAAAATATTATTTTCCTCAAGATTTTGATGTGTTTTAAACAAATATGAAGGTTAAAGTTGGTGGAAATGAAGATTAATGTCCCTAAAGAGAGAAGAAATTTTCGAGAACTTGAGTGGTTTTTAAAGTTTGAACTAATTTAGTGGTTTTAGCGACTTTCCTAACTATTTTAATGAAATTGAAAACCAGATGTTTGGCTAATTCCAGTGACTTGAGTGCAAGGAAGTAGAAATTTAAACTCTCTTTAGGGACTTTAATCTTCATTTCCGACAATTTTAACCTTCATATTCGTTTAAAGCACATCGAAGTCTTTAGGAAAAAGATATTTTGTATGTGGAAACATAGTTTTCTATGGTGTTATTTTAATATAAAATTAATTTATCTTTTAGACTAACATTAACATCCAGTTTCAAAAAAATCTTACACTTTTATTATTTTGTTAATTTTCTGAGAATGAATTAAATTGTCCTCAATTGACATGCTCATGCCAAGCAATGAATTCCAGAATACATTTTCGTACAATTCCATAGGCCAGGGTGTAAGAATGAGGGGTTTTTGTGTTTGAAATTTTCGTTTTTGCACTCTTTTTCCCAAAAATTGTCATGAAAGGGCTCTTTTCTGCAATGTAAACTGAAAAAATAGTAAAAGTGTTCCACACTGCCAAAGCCAAAATTCAGAAAATTGATACCCTGGCATGGGCAGTGGTAAGTTTTATCGCAGTTTTTTTGCACAATACTATTAGCATTTTGGGTGAAAGTTGAACACAACCGGTACATTGCGTCGCACGCAGGGCAATACTTTAGGCTGCCACTTTGTCCTAGAGGACTACTAGCTTTCATCTTCCACATTTCCCATTAAAAATTTGATCAACCTGCATAAACATTCAAACTTACGGTCAAACTTTACGACACCTTACTTACGTTTATATTAACAATTTCAAACTGTTAGGTTATTTATTAAATTATTAAAATTAATTATTAAAAGCTACAAAAGATTGTTCATGTGTAATAAAAGTAAAATTTTATACGAAATACTGATAACTAATTTGTTTTGAAAATTCAAAGGTCTTATCAGGAAATATTTTATCCCCGGCCACAAGTTTTAAATATATTTTAAAAATTGCTTGTCCCACATTTATTTTCTAAATTAATTACATTGCGAGTACATAACGATGGTTACACTTTATGAAGATTTTAAATCAAATCACTTGACAGATTATGATGTTATATGACAATTCAATTGTATTGACAGTCCCTGGCTCCAGGAG
>JARUHE010142201.1:0-14296 GCA_031471125.1 Archaeomysis grebnitzkii | reverse complement strand
TGCATTTTTTTAAATTATTGTTTTTGAATCATAATATTCATCTATATTGAAACATTTTGTAAAGATATTTTGGTAAAAAGATTCCTATTAAAAAACCAACATGTGTGTCCACGTTCGTAACTTTGACCAAATGTAGTTTCATTTTCCTTATTTAACTTTTTTGATAACATTACCGTATATTTATTTAAATACAAAATAAACTAAATCAGTACTAAAACTAAATATGTTTCCATAATTTAACATCGAATACATTTCCGATTCGACAGAGCTTTTGGAATCCAGTGAATAATTTTGAGATCTCAATTGAATGATGACTCGGCAAAATTAAAAAAACATACTTTTTATTGGCAGTTGAAAAACCAGTCGACTAAAACAGCAAAAGAGCAAGGATGCCGTCAGGTCTTTAGAGAATAATGGTTCACAGTTGTGAAAAGTTTTGTAAATAACTGTGAAGTGAATTATTTGGCAATGATCATGACATCTCTATCAAACTTGGTCATCTAAATTTTCCTTTGATATGTAAGAATTGGAAAATAATGTATGACTTCCGGATGTTATCCATCGACACTTAAGGAATAAGTACTCAGTCACAAACATTCAGAAATTATGGTTACCAACCAACACTGCCGAACCTCTCTTTATTGAAACTATTTTAGTGGCAAAAGTTGCAATGTGCAAGTTTAAATGTTTTTTACACTTGATTACAAAATATATATCCAGTGTTAACTTGATTAAATTTAATAAATGATTTGTCTATCTAATCATTACACTTGATTACAAAATATATATCCAGTGTTAGCTTGATTACATTTAATAAATGCTTAGCTCCCTAATCATTTTGTCTGGGTAGCACCTTCTCCTTGATTTTCTTCTACCCACGTCATTACATCTTTCCTGGTGGGTTTCAAAGTCTTAAAGACTACTACATCAAATGGCTACATTAGATGTTGGTATTAGGAGGCAAACTTTGTAAATGTCAATATAAGACCTTTATAGTAGTTTCTCTAAAATTGTATCTGCACTAGATTTGGGTCTTATTCGTAGTCCAATGGAGACGTAAATTGTCCGCTATTTTTTTTCGTAAACTATTATTTTTTACGTGATTTCTTGAAAAAACATGTTAGGTACATCCTGAAACAAAAAACATTAAAAAAATGTAGCACTTGTTTTTTAAATAAATTGTAAAAAAAACAATTTCTTAGCATTTAGCTATAAAATTGCCAGAAACTTGCATTTTTAGTTTACAAATTTTAACTCTGTAAGTTGATAATAAAAACTCTTACAAAATGGTGAGTTTTATCATTAAGCGGTTTTGTATGTCCCATTTAAATTTCAGAGAGCTGTTTATTATATTTCTTTAAGTAATTGTTGTTTTTTCTTAAATGACCCGTGCGTCTGTAGGGGGCCCTACATTTAATAAATGTTTTGCCTCCATAATCATTAATTTTGATTAACTTACAGATTTATTATGATCTGATACGCAATGATACGCTCTAGGCGTGGTCGGAAGGTCTTGAATATAATCCTTCCTTATAGAATATAGAGGCCCATGCGTGGCCCACGGAGGATTTAAACACCCGGTATTACAAGCCTTACTACCAATATGCGCCCACACGCTGTAATCGAACGGATTGAAATCAGGCAACTGTGGTGGCCAGAAGTCAGGTTTGTCTTCAACGACTTTTGCAGTGTGTGTCGGGGCACCATCATGTTGGAGTACGAGATTTGCATTTTTAGATATTTTTCTCACTCAAGGGAAACTTTTTGTGGTCAAAACATTCTAGTAGTTAGCAGCGGTTAACCTGTAGCCGACGTCCAACTACACATGGGCCATTTTTTCTCCATTTGAGGCCATGACACCAAGCATCAATACAGATGCCGGATGCTTGGTCGTAGACACGTTGCGTACCTCGGAGATGTCCTGGCCGAAACTAACAACACGGTCGTCCTGCTTGTTCATGGCTAGATCTACCGTGTATGTCTGCTCGTCCAAGAAAATGAAGATCCAATTTTCATGGCTTTTAAAATTATCATGAAGAAGATAGCCACATCGCTCTGGGCGCTTTTGTAGCATTGCAGCACGTAGCAGAGGTTCTTCGAGTGCCTCAAACTATTTCCCCTTTCGTCTCTGGACACTGTTGCCTCATTGTGAGGGTCGGATCACTTTCGAAGCTCTCATAACCGGTTCTCGTTTGATAATTTGCATTTGCCTGAACTAGATCGATCCTTGAATATTTCACTGTTCCTCGGCAGATCTGTGACTCGCTGCATTGTTATCCGACTGACGTTTAGTCGCTTAACAATGTCCGACTTCTTATGATCCGCATGTAGAAGAGCAGATATCTCAATTATTTTTGCTTCCATTCTTATCAATTTATAATTTAGCCACGATTCGCTAATGACGATATTATTTGAAAGAGGTTAACATTAATTTATTGTCACTAGATTTTATTTTAACTCTTAATATCATCTCTAAATCACATGAAAATTCACTGTAACAGGACTTTTGAAAGACCCGGTAAATGTTTTGCCTCCCTAATCATTACACTTGATTATAAAATTTGT
Source organism: Archaeomysis grebnitzkii (assembly GCA_031471125.1). NCBI lineage: Eukaryota > Metazoa > Arthropoda > Malacostraca > Mysida > Mysidae > Archaeomysis > Archaeomysis grebnitzkii. The sequence continues at coordinate 11,731 of JARUHE010142201.1, read as the reverse complement.
AATGTTTCACACAACACAGCAAATGATAATGGAGCAATAATTGTTTTTGAGAAGTCCGTTACACCGCACAACATGACGCATAATATAAATTCCATTGGTGCAATCATCATACTTAAGCAAAAGATTTTCAATTTTTTAATCATCATAAAATATTATACAACACATTTGCTAAGGAAGCAAAAATCGCTCTTCAGTGATTGATATTATGGTTAATTATTTCACTTTCTAGGTTTCATTCACTAAATTAAACTTGTTCAAAAAGTATATTAAGTCATTAAATGGGGCAAACTGTTCACACAAGTGCATTCATAGTTCGAGTTGAACAATATTTTCCTCGCTCTTTGATAAAGATTGCATTCCAATAAGATGTGTTTAACTGACAGTAGGGTGTTACATCACATAAACGGTCTTCTATTTGTCATGGTACAACTGTTTGTTATGTTGGTATGTCCAATTCTAAATTTTGTTTTTATTACATTTTTCTTTTGTTCCGGGTGTGTGGGTTTCGGTTTAATTTCCTTTAGCTCAGTGCCCGATTCATCCCAGGACGTTTGCCATTTTTGATGTATATACTCTTTGAGAGATCTTAATTTCCGAATCCGCATTTTCATTGCCACGTACGTCTACATTACTAGGGACCAGACAATAAATAATTTGTTTGTTATGCTGCATGTGATATACATGTTGGATAGATTGAAGACTGGGTTGCAGGATTTTTATTCGCTCAATATAAAAAGAGTTGATTAAAGAATCGGTATAGAGTACCCATGGTCTCGGATGCCGAGTCTCTATTTTAGTGAAGCAGTGTAAACACTGGGTTCCTTGGGTAGTGAGCGCTTTGTTTTATCCTCAACCACTTCCGTAAAATCAATTTTGAACCGGTCTGTGTGGCAGTGCTTGGGAAGGTGGGTTGAGAAGAGGTGTTGGAGAACTAATGTTGAGGTTATGTTTTTTATGGATCCAGTATCATGTATACATAAGGTAATGAGGTTCAACTTCCAGGGTGGAAAGTTCCAACAATTTTTTCTCGATTGGAACATTTATTTCTGCATTTTCGTTTAATATTCTAGAGCTTACGCCTACTGGTTTTGATAGCTTCCTTGTTGGAATATACAATATAATTTGTTGGATTCATTACATTAAGTGTGGAGTATTGTAGTATTAAGAGAAGTTAATTTGTACCAACTAGTAGATTGATTGATTATATAAATAAACGGGCCACAGCCCAGTGCTCTATCAACTAGTAGAGATTTAACAGGCTTTGTTATGTACAGGGTCTAAAATATTTAGAAAGATTGGTCTTGATCGACAAATGGCCCAAGAGTAAAAAAATATTGATCTATCAGCACCGTATTGCTTTTCAGACAAAACTTTCAGATATTTAGGGACTGTTGTGCTATCGCTTTCAGATGGTGGTTGTGGTTGGACTAATTGATCAGTTTATCAATTATGGTGGCAAGAAATTGGCACATGCTCCTTATATGGAATTACAGTAATTTATTTCAAGTACATGACACCGTTGCTTTTTCATCATTTAACTAACCTTCATGCAAACTAATGAGGAAAATGAAAATGCTGTCAAATGCACATTTTATTATAACAATGATGGTGTGTTGGTGCGCGGATGCGCAAATGAAAAATTAGTCTGTAGCAAATAGGAAGAAAAAGAGAAAATGTGGCATTTGCATGTTTAGACAGTTGATGAGTCAAGTATAAAAATTACCCAATTATTTATTTCATTTTATTTTAAGAAATAAACTATTTTGCATTTAAAAAATGAACATTCAATTAAATATATTAACTTCAAATGTTTGTTTTTTGTTTTGAATAACATTATAATTGTTCAGTTAAAATGCAGTACAAAGAACAGGACATCTTCAGAAAATATATTAGAGTTTCTAGCAACTAATGAAAGAGAAAAGTCTGTACTTAAAATGACTAGTTATAAAATATACAAAACTACACAATTATAAAACAAATATGAAAATGAAATTAAAAATGGAATTCCAAAAGGAATGTAATTCAGATTAAAAAATAACTTTGATTTCACGCTAGACACGAGGTTCATAAGAAAAAATTTCACCAAATATCTAAAATAAAAGTAGAAATTTTTCATTTCTTGAACCTGCCAACAATCTTGAACATTCCTTGTAATATATAATCAAAAGAATTCATTTAAAAACAAAGATCAAATATTGTACAGCTTAAATCCCACAAAAAGGGAAAATTATATTAATTTAGCAGAAATTCAACTAAACATTTTATTAAACTTTCTTTAAAAAACAGTTTGATAAAAATTTGTTTTTTTGGGGAACAAATGTTTTACACGTCAATAAAAGTTCATTAAAATAAATTATTTTAGGTATGAATGATTAAAAAAAATACTTAAAATTTAAATTTTTTTCAAACTTTCCTTTTAAAGACCTAAGCACCAATACACTTTAATTTTAATTACTTCTACCTCAAGCACGTCTTACACTAATCTTGAATCATTCCTATCAATTGTTATCAAATGTAAAAAAAATTAGAAACTTCAAATGCTTAATTTCTAAAGATTCAAAAATAATGAAGATAATTCCATTATTAAATATACAACATTTCAAATAAACATTTATGGTTTTCGGAACACATCATTTTGACTAAACTTACATCATTAAAACTCTTAAGTGTTAAAATTTACATATAAAAACTTCCCAGGCACTAATAAAAGCTATTGCTCAAATGAACCAACGTTAAACTGAATTCAGCAAAAACAATTCTCTATGTTCTTTGAAAGTGTGACTTTTCGAAATAAATATTCTTCAATAAAAAGTAAGCATTCAAAGTGACAAAATATAAACATGTCCTGTACTATGACCCAAGAAATAAAAGCATTCAGCAAACTGAAAAGTTATTTGAAATTCAGTTTTTAGAAATACTTTTATTTCTTGGGTTATAGTACATAATAAGTAGATGAGGTTGTGCAAGTAAATAAAGGTTAACGAATCATAATGGTTCTGCAAATTCTTTGACGAACACTTCCTGATAAAATAAAAACAAATTCTAATCTAATCTCTTTCCTATTTCAAATGTTTCAATGATGATGATGATGATGATGATGATTATGATGATAGTTAAAGAATGATTTACAATGAGAAAAAGTTAAGACCAATGAAAAATAGTTTTCCATGATTGTAAGATACTAAAAATAATTAAGATACAATAGTCTATTATTATTATTATTTATGTCGGTTTCTACATGAATATCTTTGCATTAGAAAGGAAAAACATAAAATGCACATCTTTAATACTTCCAATTAACCTAATCTAAGGGCTAAGATTATCTGTTTTCTTATATTCCAACACTGTACATGTCTTATTGAATAATAATAATAATAATAGCTTCTTCAAATGTCTTAAATTGAAAATAATGTCTATACTAAGTTAACAAAAATACTTCTCAATAATATACAGTAATAAGTTAAATTAAAATTGTTACCATTCTATATATATATATATATAACTTATATTGTAAGAGATGTCAATTTGTTATAAAATTCATTTGTCTGTATATTTCAAAGATTTCAGAGAAGAATGAATATAAATATAAATTATAATATTTATAATTGTTCTAAAACTAAATATTGAGCTATCAACAATTAAATAAAGAAAAACAATGCAATAAATTAAAAGAAAACATATATATACAGTATATATATGTTTATAGTAAATATATGTAATATATACAGTATAAATAAATATTTATATATATAGTACATATATATACATTATATGTTCACAGTAGAATTATAAATTAGTTAGTCTTCTTCACTTTTTTACAAACTTCATTCATCTAACAATTCTTTCACTTGGTACCAACGTAAAAATATATTCAATTAAATTGGTTTCGATTAAATCTATTTCATTCGCATTAAAACAATTACTTGAAAAATTCATAATTTTGTTAATTGGTTTTGTTGTCAAATTTGAAATAAAATCAAAGATTATTTTGTATAAAAAATATATGAATGTATTTACAAAAAAATATTTAGTTAAAATAGTTCCATTATTTCAACCGAAATTAATAAAACTTTCAGAGTTGTTATTATTTTTAACAAAAAATTATTTCATATTCACTAAACTTAAAAGTATTTACAAAAATTAAAAATGCATTTCTATACATAAATGAAGTGAAATATTTTTCTCATATTTTATAATACAGAATTGTAAAAACTGGAAAAAAAATTTGTAGCAGAGGAAATTGATCATTTCATCTTGAAGAAATTCATTCCAGTCATAGAGCAGACAATTATTAAAAACAAAATTATTGATTTGAGCAATAAATCAAAAACAGAATGAAGAAAGAACTATTTTAAATGTCAAGTATATTGGGAAACATATTTTTAGCTGCATATGACATGTTAACTGAAAAGTTAAAAAACATTTATGCTTCAATAGAACAATGTTGACAAATGAACACTTCAATTAATGATTTAAATCATTAATGGAGATGAATCAAACATTTTGGAATGAAGAAACATTTAAGGTTATGAATGACATGTGTATTTACATGCAAGATATACCGAATCTTTCATGTGGTCTTTACCATGACTTAAAATGGTCTTTAATATGAATAATGGTGAGCCATACCATGATTATGGTGAGCCATACCATGATTATGGTGCTTCTGCCATTCCTACTTTCCTCTAAGATTCAAGCATAGAAAAATAATAGTTGTTACCATTATTATTACACTTATTGAGAAAAGGTTTTCATCTTCTGTATTATCTATCTTAAATATCCACAAGAAACTGATACAGATTACATCTAAATGTTTGGTATTGTCTCCAACCTTTGAATAAGGCGAGACATAAATACTTTTTTCGGTTGAAGTCACAATGACAGACATCTTCATTGTTTACACCTGACCTATAAGAAAAGATTAGATGATAAGAAATCATCTCATGCACATCACGTATCATAGACTTAATTATATATCTCATGGCACAAAATTTTCAGTGGATCATCTATATGCAAGTATTGTCACTATTTACATTATAGTGTTCGGCTATATTACACTATGTTGTATAGTGTTCGGCTATATTACACTATGTTGTATAGTGTTCGGCTATATTACACTATGTTGTATAGACTAATCTAGGCAATAACTGTCATCAAATAAATTACACGAGCCGATTCAAGGCCAATAAACAATTAAAATATCCGTTGCGTGGTCATCACAACAAAACCTAGACTTAATCATGCTCTCAATAAAACCTCGGTCAAAATAATGCTTCATTATTTAGTCTTTGTTGTTCTTAGAATGCAATGCCACAACAATGATCTAATCAATTATCTCCGAAGGCGAGAGCATATCTTGGCACTAGGGTGCTATGTACATAATACTGGGGAGATATGGGAGAAGGTGGGCTATTATTTTTGTTCAGGAGTTGTTGGTATCCATTGAGACCCGAATATCGTGATAAGTGGCGACCCGTTTGTTCACAGATAAACTTTCTTTACGGACCGAGTTGTGGACTATCCGTCACCCAGCCGGTGGTCCTAATCACGACGGTGGTCCCGTCCTCGGGTGCCGTACTTTTCCGAGGATCGCAGAGTGCCGTGTGTGGAGTAAGATTCATGAGTGTAGTGCAGAGGAATGTCTTGGGGGGCAGAGGGGGGGCCGGGGATGGAGGAGCCTAACGGAGGTCTAGTATCTATCATGCCTACACCTCCCATCGTGTTTAAAGAAGCGCCAGGGGTTGTGGTTGCCGGAGTCTTCAACGTTGCCTTTGGGGACATGTTGAGAGACAAGTTTCCCGGTTTGTTCAGTGTCTGCGGCAGAAGAACTGGTTCTGCATATGTCACCTCTTCCTGTAACTCGCTTGTCAACCGACTGAAAATCATAGAAATAATTAGTACTTATTTCAATGCTAAAATGAAACAAAACCATTTTTTTAATAAGTATTAAAACAAGTTGTAATAACTTTATAAATTGGTGAAAAAATGTTTCTCAAAAATGTACCTGTTTGCATTTTGTCTTTGGTCATAAAATTGGTATCCAGTCGCAGCATAAACTTGATTATCTTCGTCTTTGTTGCATTTCTTACCACAAAAGAACCCGGTAATGAATCCAAGAATCAGCGCTCCAATGGCAGCAGATGCCACGGCGATGGCCAGCGTTTCAGCCGTGAATTGCAATGGAATGCTTTTCGTTGACGGTTCTTGAACCCCAGAACCTGCATTTAAATTATATTTATTTTTAAGGTTTTTAAGTTTTAAGTTCAAACTATTGATTGTGTTTTGCGTGTAATTTAAAAAATTAAGTTCTACATTAATTTTATACAAAATATCATAGATCTTGATTGGTTAACATAAGAGTTCAAATGTTTTACATGTGAATAGGAATGATCTTATTAAATTCATTTACTTTTTACATTTTCAACTGTGAGCTTTACCAAACAATTTTTTGTTCATTTTTATCTGTTTCTGTCCCAATGCTATCTCTACTACATTCATTGAACAGAAAACAGCCATAATAACGAATCATTTTTAAAGGCTTTAAAATCAATTTTCAAGTTCTGAAAATAATAATGTTTCTATTTATTTCTATATTTCCACTTAAAATTTTAATTAGAAGCTCTGAACAAACTTTAAGGTTAACTTTATCTTTGAATTAACATTTAAAACAAAAATATCCCCTATAATTTGATACTTTCATAATCTGTTGATTCCTTCTTAAATAATAATTATTTTTACTTTTAACATACATAGACAACCCTGAAACAAACCTTGAATTGTATGACCTCTGCCACTGCTGATGTCAGAAGAAACTTCATTCTTGTTCTGTTGATCCAATCTTTCCGTTGAGGCGGCTCTGTGGGTGCTTGGGCCACAATCCACATGGGTTCCGTTGGCGATGTTTTGGATGAGTTCTCCGTTACCCATTCCCACCACCAAGCATCGTTCCTTCTCCTTATTCCAAGCGCAATATGGGTCTTGTAAGGCTACACACTCACTGCAATCACAGGTCACAGTTATTTCATCAGAAAACTCAATACTATTTAGGATATAAAAAAATCATTCTATTAGTGGAGGAATTAGGACATTACCTGCAGGTAGTTATTTTGTGGGTGTCGCATCGATACAAAGAAATTGAGACGAGCTGTCCTTTCGAGACAACTAAAAGTCGTCTTTCATTCGGACCGATCTTCAAAATCTTCAATTTTGTCACAGACACATTTTGAGGGAAAATCACCAACTCTTCAATGATGAACGGCTCGACTTCTTGACGTGAAACGGCAGATTTCGTGTTTACGGCTTTGATCACTTTTCCGTCATCTAGAAATTATTTGGTTATTAGGATTGTTTATCTATTGTTTTATAGAGAAATTAAGAAGTTATTTAGCAATTAGAGTTTATTGGGTAATTTAAAAAACATTCAATTAATTTTGAGAAAACCAAGTCTTTAAGATGACACAACTTTTTAAAACATTTTTACCTCACACAACTAAAACACAAATTCATTTCACTAAATGTTCCCACAAAAAAAATGAACCGACATTAATTCTGTTTTAAGAATTTTCTTCCTTAAAATCATATCCCTTTTCTAGAAATGATTGAGTAGCAAGACCCACCTGTTCCAACAAACAAGACATCATAATTCTTGCCATCAGGAGTTCTCACTTGTGGATCAACAGCGATTGCAGTGAACCTTCCACTGAAAATGATATGCAAGTGTTAGGTTGATTTTATAATAAATATTAAATATATTTAAATACATATAAAATAAAAGACCAAAATAAATTACAAGCTATATCAAAATAAAAAAAAATTAATTTACTGAAAACTTGTCCGGATGAGAATGGGTTGTCCAAAGAAGGCCGGAACAGCCTCGTCCATCAGCGAGTGAGACTTGATGAAGTTGAGAGTGACGTCCGTCAAGGTTCGCGAGTCTTCCACGCACTGCCCAGGACGAGGTTCCGGCACCTGAAATGTCACGACGATGTCAACAATACATTCAATTAGATTTATTTCATTTGTATTAACATCAAAACTTTAATTCCAAAATGATGTCACTTTTCATTCACAAACTGACAAATCAATCGCATGCAAAAGCGCTCAATCGTGAAGTACCGCCGAAATCGAATCTTTGGTCAAGTTGACGATATGGAACATGAATTTAATTTATCGGTCACTTTGGAAATGAACAAAATTAAGTTGACCAAACAATCATCTTTCATTTAATATTACCTATGAACTAGTACTAAGGGAATGTATACTTAGATCTGTATTTAGAATTTATTAAATTCCAATGCAAACTTGAACAAACTTTGTTGTAACTTTTGATACTGAAATATCACACAATGAATGGTTGAATAATTTTTGAAAATCATTTAAAACTTAAAAGGAATCTTTCATAAATATAAAGTCAAAACAAATTAACAAAACCTTATACAATTTTTTGAAAATATTTTCATATTGAGAAAAGTGTCATTGGTTATATATTCAATTGTGAAAAAACTTTCAATACTTATAATTTTTATATTTTTGGTGAAAAAGTTTTAGAACTTCATCAATAAGCATTGTGAAAAATTGGGATAAGGTCGGATTTGAAACAATAAATGGAGGAGAATAAAAATCAAAAAGGCAGGAAATTGAAGTGAGGGAGATGCTTGCATGATATTGCTAAAAAGATTTTCAGGTAGAATAGACGTCAAAGTGGTGATGATGTTTCAGAATTAAAGATAAGAGATTGATCATAGTCACTCTAGAGCAGAGGTTCCCACTGTGGTATATGCACCTTTAGTGCTACATTTGTACTTTTCAAGGGTACATTGTGTGGTTTTTGGGTCTTGATACTAAAGTCATACAGACTGATTGTCCAAAAATGTTATTGAAGGGGTGCATATCAATCTATAAAAAAGCTAAGGGGTACATAGGTCTCTATAAAAATGTTAAGGGGTACATAGGTCTCTATAAAAAAACATGTTAAGGGGTACATACGTCTCTATAAAAATGTTAAAGGGTGCATAGGAATCTCTAAAAATGTTAAGGGGTAAATAGGTCTCTACAAAAATGGTAAGGGGTGCATAGGAATCTCTAAAAATTTTAAGGGGTACATAGGTCTCTATAAAAATGGTAAGGGGTGCATAGGAATCTCTAAAAATGTTAAGGGGTACATAGGTCTATATAAAAATGGTAATGGGTGCATAGAAAACTATAAGCTTAGGGGTACGTAGGTCTCTATAAAAATGTTAAGGGGTGCATAGGAATCTCTAAAAATGTTAAGGGGTAAATAGGTCTCTACAAAAATGGTAATGGGTGCATAGAAGACTATAAACTTAGGGGTACGTAGGTCTCTATAAAAATGTTAAGGGGTGCATAGGAATCTATAAAAATGTTAAGGGGTACATAGGTCTATATAAAAATGGTAATGGGTGCATAGAAAACTACAAACTTAGGGGTACGTAGGTCTCTATAAAAATGTTAAGGGGTGCATAGGAATATATAAAAATGTTAAGGGATGCATAGGAATCTATAAAAATGTTAAGGGGTACATAGGTATATATAAAAATGGTAATGGGTGCATAGAAAACTATAAATCTAGGGGTACATAGGTCTCTTTAAAAATGTTAAGGGGTGCATAGGAATCTCTAAAACTGTTAAGGGGTACATAGGTATATATAAAAATGGTAATGGGTGCATAGGAGTCTATAAAAAAAGCTAAGGAATACATAGGCTATATAAAAATGTTAAGGGAGGGCATAGAAATCTATAAAATGTTAAAGGATACTGAAGAACAAAAAGATTGGGAGCCCCTGCACTAGAGCCTCAATAAATTGATAAAATTAATAATAAATAAAAAGTAAAAATTATTCTAATTCAACATTTTGATTCGATTCTTCGACAAACAATCCACGGAGCTCTCGAGCTTACAAACAAATGATTTAATAAGTGGAAGAAAGTGAAGAATTATAAAACAATATTTGACTTTAAATAAACAAATGTACAAAAGAATTTCTCAGCAAAAATATCAACAGATAAATCAATACAAAACAAAGAATGTTTTTAAAAGCTTAGCGATGCAAAGCAAAAGAAAAAATAGAAAGTATTGTAAACATAAAAAATGTTCTTATCATGCATTTAATTGAAAAAAAGCAGATTGGGTAAATTTCAGCAAAAAAAAACATCTGCGTTTGAGACAATAGACTAGGTAGTTGTCTGGGACATACATTGGGTAAAGTTAAACCTAAAAATTTGACGAATCAACTGAGATTGGTTTCTTGGATGTTAAGTCATTTTCTGGTGTTTAATAAATATACTAAAAATCTTTTATATCTTCCATTCATTAACTTTCTATAGAAAAGTGAACTTGCACTAGATAAGAATGAAATGTTTTCAATATTTCAAGGTAGACTATCAAAACTAAATATTTTACTGAACTTATGAAGAGTAGACTTAATAAGATAATTGAGAATATTCAAGAGATTTTGCACTAGATGTAATTCAAGAAAAGTTTTTAGAATGGAGACACTTTTATTGTAAAAAATATAACTTTTTAAATTCTACATCAAGAAGATTATTTTAAGTAAAGAAAAATAGAAAAGTAAAAGCGAAAGTAAGCAGATTGAGATCAATGTAACTTTCACACTACCTATCAATTTATAAAAGAAAGATCGATCATCTCTCGCAGTAAAGGATTTTGGGTTTTTCAACAGATATTCAATATTCAGGAAAATTGTCAATGTATAAATTCAAATTAAATAAAACATTTTCAAGCAAATAAAATGTCAAACCATTTATTGTTGATCAAAATGTATTTGCGCAGAAGCATCAAAAGTTGTCAACAAATGTTTGGATACAAATCGGCGATTGGAACTGCAATTCTAGTGTCGTTTGGTTGCCAGCATTTGCAGATGGATAAGAATAGCAGCCAGAACTCTAGACTCTTGTGCGTGCACAGCTTCACTCAGGCAAGAACACACATACATCCGCACCAACCTTATTCACCTGTACTGGTAGCCAGTTGGCATTCACCGATGCCTGGCCTTTGAACGACCCTTCAAAGGTGTCCATAATGTCCTGGAACGTGAAGGCACAAATGGCCGACCCAGGGATCGAATTCTCCGGCGTTGTGAACACTCCATAGATCAGGTTCACAGCATAGTCCCCGTATCGACCCTCGATGTCTTCGGACGTTGCCTCTGAAACAGGTGAAAGTTTATGTCAAAACCACCAAAAAACTTTGGAATTTATTTTAACAAAATCATTACAAATTAATTTTATATTAAAAGGAAAAAAGTTTCTTACGAATCTCGTTGAAATAAAACGGAAAATCTCCGGCAACGGAGCAATTGAGGCGAGACTTCAAATATGACGTCCATTTGTTCTGGAACTTGTGAGGTCCTCCTTTGTCGTGACGACAAACTCTCGCAACCCTCGAGTACAACATCTGCAAAAAATTACAATAAATTTACGAAAAACTCTTAAAGATGACCAGCAAACCTCTCTTTGAACAACAGTTCAAAACCCAATAAAAGGAACCAATTAATTAATTATCATCATCAAGAAATAATTCATTTCCTTCAAACTAAAACCATAGACTAAAGACATATAGAGGCACCCAAATAAGCAGTCTTTCAAGATATGTCCCATAGAAACCAATGTAAATCGTCTGTTTTGTAAGCCTATAAATCAATAAAAAGACAATATTTTGTAATGAAATATATTCAATATTGTAAATCAAACG
>JARUHE010142090.1:0-14300 GCA_031471125.1 Archaeomysis grebnitzkii | reverse complement strand
TAGATATATATATATATATATATATATATATATATATATATATTTATTGTGTGTGTGTGTATATATATAGTAATTACAAAAATATTTTTTAGAAAAAAGAGGTATGAATAATAACATTGCATCATATAAAGATTTCAATCATAGATTTATATTTCTAGTTGTGTAAAAGATTTGCAGATAATTTTTCTCATTTCATTCTTTTGTGTTTTTTTGATGCAAATCAGTATTACTGTTTTTTGCATACCTGTCAGTACGATTAATAAGACAAACAATTTAATGGATTGCTTGGAAGATTTTATCCAGGAATCTTTATGTATTAAGTAAAAGCAAACTCTGTTTTACGCGAATTTTGAAACTGACTTTCTCATTTTGTTTATTATGAAAATAGATTTTTACATTGCCAATTTATTATTATCGACATAGTTTGAAGCAAATACCAATTACAATTTTTAGTGTAACATATATCTAATATACAAATAACAAACTATATATAACTCAATTGCTATATTTGAATTTTCATGAGTTTTATTATGTTTTTTAGATTTTCAAATAAAAATTTTTTTATGTGAAAGTTTTTTTTAAATTGATAAATATTTATAAGAAGAAAATATCTTTTCAATAAAATGAAGTTAAAACCATGACTTTGAGTTACCATCACCACTTCCACGATCTAAACAACAATGGCGTGACCACAGTTCTGTCATCTCCTCAATTGATCCACAAGCCCAAGTCTCCCCCAGTAATCCGCAACCCAAAGTCTACCAAAGGGATCCACAATCCAAAGTCTCCCAAAGGGATCCACAATCCAAAGTCTCCCAAAGGGATCCACAATCCAAAGTCTCCCAAAGGGATCCACAACCCAAAGTCTCCTCAAGTGATCCATAACTCCAAATCGAAGAATTCCCATTCCCAAAAGTTAGCTCAGGTCAGCGAAAAATGCAGCAGTCCCTTGCCAGACTTACTAGCAGCAGCGGAAGGCCAAACCCAAACACCACTGGCCTTCCAACTCTCGTACGAGGATGAGAGTTGTGCGAGTTCTAGTAGTGGATATGGCCATGGGTTCTCCCCCTCGTCTTTGTTGGACTCGTCCTTTGACGGCAAACATGAGGCCCACCTTTTTTTCACCAGCGAGGAAGATGTCTCTCACACACCCCCGAGTAAATCTTTACTTGGCGAGGTGGTTGAGAGAAGGTTTTGTTGCGTTGTGGCCAACATGAAGTTGACTTTGAAGCTACAGAGAATCCTCAGAGGTACAGTATTTACGGATGGCTTTCTACAAAACTTTTTTCTTTGGTAAAAATCTATTGAATTACCACAGAGACTTCGTTAATGGAAATTTGAAATGCTTTCGTCATTGCTTCTTAGTTTAAGGACATCTCACCACTCTCAAATTAATTCAAAATAATTTGTTAGTGATCTTGCCTCATTTTGATTTCAAGCCAATTATTGATTTGTTTTATTTCTAAGGGAAAAATTATTAATATTGTTAGTATTACGTTTATCTATAGATAGGTTTTATTATCATCATAGTTATTAACTTGAGACCCAATGGTATTGATAACAATTAAATTATAAAGTTTCTATCTTTTACAATTAGAGTGCACCAACCAAATATAACACTAACTATTCAATACCCAATAATGGTAACAATTACTAGCAAAAATAATGATCATTCAACATGTTTTTAAAGTGATCTTAGTTTTTATAACTACCAAAAAATCATAATTATAACAATCGTATTCAAAGTCATATTCATAATTGTAATCATAACAATACTAACTAAACATTATAATATGAATAATATGTTTTTGTTGAACATGACCTAATCCCTTCCCTCCCCGCAGAACAATTCGAGACGCAGCAGGATGAGCTGGAGCGAAGGCGGGACGAATGCATTCAGCTGCGCACGGCCTTGGCTTCTCGATCCCAAGACATGCGGTCGACAGCGCAGAATTATGGCAAGGACGTCGACATAGTCAACGAGGATGGCGAGTTGGCCATCGCCTATCAGACGCAAAAGCAGATCACCAGGTGGGGCAGCCATTTTTTTTATTATTGGTCTCATGTATGAAATCTTTATTTTTTATTATAAAAAGTGGCGTACTTGTAATATTTATACAATCTTACACTTTTCATTATTGATAATTAATACAAATAAAATAAGATGTGTAACATTTTTACACATTAGATACTTTATTATTGCAGTATTTATCTATTTATGTAGTACTAATGAGTGTTAATATTTTATATAAATGTGGATGTTAAAGTTAATTGGAGATACTAATGAGTTTAATCATTCATTTAAATGCATTTTATAGTATGCTTAATTTCTAAAAACGAATCAATTTATATTCTCATCCCAGAAAAATATGAATTGAAGAGAAAAAAAATATGTAAAAAATAAGTCTCATACCCCAGCAAATTAAGACATATACATTCTTATGAGCAGAACAATTTGAATAAAAGATTTCACCTTTCATTGATTGGCTCAAGTTGTGAAATGATCTTTAATTGAAAGTTTTATATTGTATAAAAATGTATTTATAAACATTTTATTCTCAATTATTTTTCTAAAATTAAATGAAGTTTAAATTTTCTTAAATATACCAATACAGTTCTCCTATTGAATCTAATTCATGCAATATTTTTTCGTAGTTCCTAAAAGCCATTTGAAATATAATTTGTGCTCTATATAGTTAAGCTCATCAAACAATGTTTTTAACACATGTTACAATCTTAGTCTTCTTAAATTGTATTAAAATAAGAATTGTTCAATTTAAAATGTATGACAACATATCCATTGGGTGAACACCTAATGATACTTTGATCTATATTCATTGTATCTATTTTTGCATGAAAGCACCGAGTTGCTCTCCATTCAATTTTGAATTAATATTTATTCGAGACATTTTTAACTTATTATTTAGGGCCATGGTATAATAACAGTTTGTTTATATAATCAATAGAATTGCCAAAAAAAAACAATTCTAAAGAAAAGCCAATCATAATAGTACATTTTTTCCAACTCTTCACATTGCTTTACTACAACATGGATTTATTGTTAATGCAGAGGGTAAGAATTTACTTTACAGAAAGCTTGAATTTAATTGAAGAATTGTGCTCAAAGGTGGCATCATTATCACTAATGTATAATTAGTGCTATGTATAGCTAGCACTAATGCATAATTAGTGCTATGTATAGTTAGCACTAATGCATAATTATTGCTATGTATAACTAGAAAAATTAGACATTAGTGGCTGCCACTTTTGACTATAAACCTACATTGAATTTAATTTGTAAATATTTTTGTTTAGATGAAGAAGTCTTTGTTTTGTCTTAACCTGTTTACATTTTTACATGTTACTTTTACATTATTTTACTTTTATTCTTTTAATGTTTGAAATAGTGTATTAAAATAGCAGTGATGCATGGTGCAATAATTTGGTTGTACAAATTCACTAATGAACTATCTATATGTTAAATAAAGGTTGATAATTCAATGTTTTGTTGCGAAAGAACATTAGAAAAACAAAATGGACTAAGTAAATTTAGCTAAAATATCCTACCTAACTAAGGAAATGCATTGTATTAAACAAAAAATTTTGTGCTTTACCCCCACCCCCCTTCTGAAATCACCCTCTCATTTTATTAACTCTTTTGTTACTTATGCAGTCATGGAACCTGTAGCAAGTAGCATTAATTGTTGCGATATTTATATATTGTATTGAATATAATTTTGAAGACACTTTTTTTCATATACTTAGTCTTGTCTTCATTCATACTTAATAAACTTTAATCTCGGTCTTTGCGTCTACTTCTTGAATTAATGATGAGCAGCTGAAGACTTTTATTTTGAGTCTTCCATAAAGTTGCAAGGCAGGAACTCAAAAATATATAAGTTAGTTAAATAATGATACAGATTATAGAGACAATGGTGGATAACTCAATAATAGTTGAACTATGGATTTATGCAAACCTTTTAACATCAGTATTATTTGGTCTGATGATGATTCACTTTGGAGTCCTAGTTTGTTGAAGAATAAATTTCATATTGAGATGAAGAATTTACAAAAATGATCGCCAAGGAGTATTATGTTGATGTTACTTTTTCTTGGATTGTTTATGACCGTAAAAACTTATATACTTCTTAAAGATTTTCTCATTTCAATCAATGTTTGGTTTTAATCAAGCTCACCTTTTTTTTATGAAAGTCTGAAATACATGTCCTCCAAAGATATTTTGTGAGAAATTATATCTATAAAATTAGCAGCACTTCATAATGCACATGAGGAATTTGTGTTAAGCTAAGCAAAATAGAGTTGATTTGAATGATAGCAATTGTTTTCTTTATAAAAATAAATGATAGCCCAGCATGGAATCATCTTGAAATAATAATTGTAAATGAATGTAAATGGGTTTTCGTTCATCATGGAGTACTTATGCGAGAACTCTGAATGAATATAATTTTCTAAGATATACAGAAGAAAATTTGATGCATCGAGTCTCACTAATATTGCATCTTCATTTGAGGAAAATAAATCTAATTTAGATGTCAACCTTAAGCAAGCTACAAATGAAAGAAATTCTGAGATTTCAGATGAGAAATAAAATTGAATTAAAGTAAAAACGATTTCTTAAGTTTAATAATTGAAGAAGACCAAATAAGTTGTGGACGAAGGTATGAATCTTTCAAATCTGAAGAACGAACATTCTACCAAAGTCTACATTGTGTTTGAATGGATTTCCGAAGAAAGCAACCGAGGAAAAACATAACATCTATGAAAATTAGTCATTTGGCAAGAGTTTAATATGTAAAAATCTTGCTAAATCCTTTATTTTATAAAACACACAATGCCCTCTAAAGATGGAAACTTGTATACCCTTCTTATGGAAAGTAACTTGTTAAATGTTTGTTTTAGAATGTATGTAACTTTTCCCTTCTAGTTTTTTTGTTTAGTTGTTATTTAGTTGTATTGTAATAATCACCTATATAAAAATACTTAATAGTTTAGAAAATAATTGTTTGAAGTTTTAATTCAATCAACCTTTTTGAGGATGCATTTTTAACACTTCATAACCCCTTTTTTGTTGTTTTTAATGTTTTTAATTCAGTTTATATGCAAGACAATAGATGTAGTTATAATATGTAATAATATATATGCAAGACAACAGAGATTTAGTTATGATATATAATTCTTCTCATCAAAATGTTAAGTATGGGATAAAATAATGTTAATTGCTATTCAAACTGAAACAGTATGTTGATAGATTGAATTAGTACATTAGTACACTGAATCTCGAAATAAAAACGTTGCATATAAAAGTTCACAGATCTTTAAAACCAATCTGGTTTTTGAAAAGTTATATATTTTATAAGTAAGCACATTTTACCATTAAGGCTCGCATTTATTTAGCACCTATAAACCCTCTTATTTCCTTCATTATTTATGATATGAATTAAAATTGAAATTAAATATTTCCAATGACTATGCATTAATTAATAGTTGATGTTGGAAGAATACATATTTGGCAAAATATGACAGAAACTTGTTGAATAGGACAGAATGAGACTTGTTCTGCCAGATTGCAGTCTTGACACAAGAGACTTTATCTTGAACTAGTACTGAACCAAACCATGAGTTTATAGTGGAGACCTCTAAATTTATTGCTCTGATATAAAACAATTAGGTTTTTATTAAATTCAAGTTTTAGAAAAACAAATCCTTAACAAATGCTCTTAATGGATATATTTCATTTTTATTTAATTAGCATTGCTTAGAAATTAAAGAAAATGTTTGTAAATCATACAAGTCTATAAATCCCTAAGACCAGCAACAATCAAGAGTAATTCCTAGATTGGTGCTTAATGTATCCACTAAAAACGAACTGGTTATTCATTTGTCCAAATTATGACTACCTATTACTAATTTTGTTATTAGAAATAGGAATACAAGTTGATCTTGTATAGAAAATGTTGTGTGAATAAATTCATAGGGAATGCTAGAACTGGAGCATAACCACAACTCTGATGCTCAGTTGTTGAGCAAAATGGATGTTTTTTTATACAAATATATCCTCCCTATGTCTAACAAATCTGTGGCATCATTTCTTGAACATAACATGGCTCAGTTTGACAAGCAATTGATGTCAACTTTGTTGGGCACAGTTTGTTTAGCACAATTGATGTCAACTTTGTTAACTTTGTCGTTTCGTTGAATAAAATTCTAATGACGGTTCATCATCACAACAGACAACTTGTGGACGAGGTGAATGCGGAGCGAGGCCGCCACAAGGATCTGGAGACAGAGATGGAGCGGCTGCGGAGGGACAACGAGCGCCAGCAGAAACTCCTTTCCCACAACCTCACGAAGGCCGTTGCTGGTGGACAAGGCGGCGACACTCTCCTGCAGTCGGAGATCGTGCGGCTCACTTCCGAGAATCTGGTATGGGACAATTTTTTTTTTAGTTTTAAAGTGAAAAGTTTTTTGTTGCTATTTTAACGTTTTTAAATGTTTTTTAATTATTACTTATTACTTATTTGTATTATTGTCCTCCAGACATGTCTTTTAGAATATCTTGTAAGATTCTGATGAAATTCCGACAGTCTTATACAAATTCTTCAAGACATGTTTTGGGGTCATCTTATGTTTGAATATTTGTATGAACTTAATGTTTTTCTTTGTTGATTATATATTAAACTAAAGTAGTTTTCATTTTACATTTTGTTCTTTATAGAACTTTTATCAAATGTTTACTATGTTTCTAAATTTTACCTGTTAAATCTATTCAGTAGACCTTGATATTCAATATCCATAAATGTAATGTATCCAATGTAATTTCAATTCTAATGTAGATTTAAGATTTTAAGTTTGGTTACTCATAATTTTATATTTTATCATTATTTAAAATTTCTGATTCTAAATTACAAAAATAATTATAAATGCTGATTTTTTTTGCGTTTGCTGTTCTAGCAAATATTTTTTGTGTGATAATTCTTTAAAGATTTAGTTATCTAAAGGGCATATTTAAAAAATAAAATCATACTGATGGTTTTCTAGCATTGTTCTTATAAAAGTAAATTGCATTTACTGATTTTGAAATATAAACTATTAAAATTTATCTGCTAAAATGTTTTAAGATAAATAGTATTCCACCTATTTTTTTAACAGTAAATAAATCTTACATTGTAACGGTGATTTAACAATGCATTAATTTAGAGGAATAAAAATTAAGAGCAAATTATTTGCATTATTATGATAAAACAATAAAACATATCGGTTTATTTTAATGAATTCAATATTTCATTAAGTTTACTTCATTTAATTTTACCTAAGCTCATTTGTTAAAAACAGATGGAAACACTCTGTTGGTTGAAAAAGTTTATTACTCTCCCTTGACAATAATTGCAGTTAAAATGTGTTGTACGATTGGTTCCAGCAGGTTTTGAACTGGCTCTGTGGAAAAGCTTGTTCTATATATTAGATGTCTTATTGTAACAAGATTTACTCTAAAATAGTTCATCAAATTGCATATTGATCCGGTAATCTGAGAAGCAAATGCTCAACCAACATTCAACCAAATGGGTTATGTGAATATGTGCATCAAGATCCTGGACTAATGAACTACTACCATGAATTAGTTTTGCCCAGCAGAGTACTTGATTGTGCATGATGTTCGAATAGTCATTGGTTGCTGGCTAAGACTATTTAAGAGTTTTGAAAACTTTCCACCTTTCATTACCTCTGTGTTTCCAATATAAAAACACTTTGGTACAAATACTTTACTGCACTAGATGAAAACAACATTTTTTGTGAGAATACATAACATTGAAGATGAATGATTATCAACTTTTTCTTGGAACATGCCCAGCTTTTTTCTTGCTTGTCATTTTTAATGGAGGTGAAAACTGTAATAATTAAACCTCTTCTGCAGTAGCTATCTTGATTCAGCTAATGATACATTGTTCTAGATAATATGCATTGGTAAGATTACATTTTTTCCATCGCCTTTGCTGTTCCAGTGTGATTACTTATCTACACTTAGCTAACACTAACTATGAGCATGGAATTATATAATTTATAGATCAATGTAAGCATGGAGTCTTCAAGTCTCCAGTTTGATGTAAACATGAGGATAGATTAATATTGCAAAAGAAAATAGTTTTATCTATAAAGTTATTGTATAATTTAAAAATATATTTGAGAAAAGTAACCAATTCTTGAGTTTCGTGGCTGAACCTTCGGTTGAAACTATCACAATGATTACCTTCCTTGAAAAATGTTTGTGTCGCACATTTCAATGAATTAATTTATATATCTGCAATATGATGAAAAACAACAAAACATGTCCTGAAGTACCTGGATTGTTTCATGACAATATACAGATTGAAATCTTGCAGACTGTTGAAGCTCAAAATCAGAAGTGTTTCCATAAGTTCTTCACAACTGTAGCTTGAAATAAATTTTTATATTGCGTTAAGATGTGTTTTTTAATCATTGAAATTTATATTTTTAATTATAAGGTAGATAGTTTTAAATTTTTTTTTTATTAATCTTTTTATTGTTTTCTTATTTAAATTCTTATTCATTAGTGTTCCTTTTAGTGGTGACTAAATCTAAATACTTCCAACTGTAATATAATGTTAGCCATTTCAAAACGACACTTACACCATGCGCATGTGTGATTCCCATTCTCATTGATTCAGTTGTCGTTACGAAAAGGTTAAGGATGATAACATAAACATACTTTGGGCACTTGGTTGTAGTTTGTATTGACATTTCACGCAGCTAGATCAGGATTCGAGCGAAGGATTTATGGCTTTGGAAGGATACCTGCCTCAAATGGTATGTCCCTTGACACATTGAATGCTGCATCCATCACTCGAATAGGATTGAAAGAAATTTCCTATCACACCAACCTCACTTACATGAAATATTAATAATGTGAACAGAATTAACATTGTTTTACGCTTCACTTTTCATCAGTTATTCACAGTTTGTTTTCCTACTACACGAATAATTTAAATTTTCCACAAGTACAAAAAATATATGGATCGAAAATAGCACAAGTGAGACAACCCACATTCAAACAACATAGAGCTTACTTCACTTGTGCTATTGTCGATCCTATTATATAATACTATTCAATTAATTTTTCATTTCCATCATGCATTATCCATTTGTATATTTATTGAGAAAAATCTATAATTATAAAACTTTATATTACTAAAAAATAAGTTAACTTTTGTTAATGTTCATAGTTTCACCATTTAATGATAGAATTTGGTTCCATGCTAAAGAAAAAAATAGAATCATAATTTTAAAAAAGCTTGAAAACTGTGAATCATCTTATTAAAAAACTAAATTTGAATAACTAATGAAAGGTAATTAGGAATACTTGTTTACATAAACTATTTAATGAGTATTATTTACTTGTTGTTTTTCAATGATTTTGTTTGTAGATGTTTTTTGTTTTTTACACGAGCTTAGATTCATTTTCAGCATATTTTGATTGATAATTTTTGTTGAAATTTCAATTTTTTAATCAAATTGTTAGATTATTTTTTATAAATTTAAGAATTGTTTAATTACTAAAACATTGTAGCACTTAGATGAGCCTCTTTTTGACATCTTATTAGCTTAGTGATTCCATAAATTTTCGATTACATGCATACACATATTTTTAGCAGCATGTAAACTATGTTTGATTAAGTTTGGATTGACAATTTTTCAAGTTGTACCAAAAAAGAGATGTAATAAATTATGAATCGCTTTCATTTCTTTTTACAATTTGTTTTCAATTCTACTCAAATAAACATACAAAAAATGACGACAATGGCATAGCTTGTTACAAGGTAATTGATTTGATTATTCATTTTTTTCTCAGTTTTCTGTTTTTTTTTTATCTTTCAAATTACATTTATAATCTCGTATTCATTTATAACAACTTATTACCATTCAAAAGTTGTTTTATTCAACCATGTTCGAGTTGAATGCAATTCAGTACAAGTTTACATAATCTTACACATGTCTCGTGTATGATTCAATAGTTAATGTTTCTATGGTATTGAAATGATTTTCAGAATATTTATTTCCAGTTTTAAATTTTCTGATATTTGAGCTACATGAATTATACACAGTTTGTATTTAATAATATTTCTATTTCACACACTAAAATATTGCGAATTATAAAATTGATTATTTATGTGTGAAACAAATTCCATTATCTTCTATTTAATAATTGTACTTGTAATTTGATAACAAAAATTTGGAATGGAGTACACTACATTGTATACTTGATATAGCTTAGTTAGTGGTAATGAAGTAATCTTCAGCTCTGCTATCAAAACTTGCCTCCTTGTATTATCAATTTATTAATACAGCAAGACGACTTTGACAACATTCATTTAATTTCAGAAAATAATTTATTAGGATACTTCCCAAAGCTCGAACTCTCACTATTATTTCAAAATGATAGTTCAGTTATGGCCTATATACTTCATAAAGAAATACACAGTTATTGTTAGCTCATATAATACCTGTAAGTACAAAAATACACCATAAAGTTAAATATAAATCACTTGATTATAATTTTAAATATGTCTTGCACATTAAAATTGCATACAAAGCGTTTTGAATTTTTTTGCATCTTAAACTATGGGAACTTAATCAGTGCCATCTTGATGTATCAAGTATAGTATAAAATGTCATTTTGTGGCGTTATTTTTTAGGAAAACCTTCCCTAAACAACAAATAATTATTTGTGTTCGAACTTTTCAAAAATTGATGAACATGTATAAATTATCGAGCACTGAAGGCAATGCAACATCAGTGTTTTACAAAATAAATAAGTGACTCTTTATTAATTAACAGGAATAATAAACAACTTATTAAGCAACTATTGCCATGCATTACATATGGAAGTGTGAGGAATTAAATCTTCAGAAAAAAAAACAGAAATAAAAAGAAGAAGAATAGAAGAAACATGAAGATATGAAAACCCTAAGGGCATTAAAGAAGATTCCGACACAACAAGATATTAAAAAGAAAATAAGTAAAAGACATAAAAATATTTAATCAACAGAAAATGAAAACTTCATTCCCATACATCCAATGCTAATAAAGTAAACAGTAGGGTCTGAATATCTGATTTTGAAGCGTTTTTGTACAAAAAAACATAATATTTCTCAATATATATTGAAATAATTCGTCACTTAACAAAGTAAAGTACTTAAACATATAATAAAACAATTTAAGACATTTTAGAACTTTTGAATATTGTTTTAAGATTTATTCAAAAATACATCGAACATATGAGAGTTATTCGAACTTTTAAGAAAATTGTGGTTTTCAATATTATTCTTAAATATATTTTTTCTACCAGAATTTAATATAAAAACTAATTGCAAATAGCAACATAAAATTTTGATAAGTTTACTTTTGACTACGACTATTTTTGGATCGCTAGTATTACAATATTGTTTAAAAAGCGAATAAATGTATTCGAACTTTGGAGCAGTACCCTAATATAGAATATAACTTTTTATACCAATAAAATCCTGAAAATAATGGTTGTGTTGAAAGAAACGTAAATCATTTATAAATCTTAGCTTGTAAATGTTCCTAAGAGACCGAGGATACCTTCACTTCCCCTTGTCTTGTGTTGTATTAAATGTGGGTTTGAAAGGTTTCGATAAAGGTTTTGGTTTGAGTAGCCATTATAGCATTAAAGGGCATCTAATGAGTAATTTTAATCCTGAAGTATGAACACTGAATTAATTTTTTGGGAAGTAAATTTCAATGATCTATTTTACAACTCTGTGCTGAAGTAAAATTAATTTAATAAATCTAACAAGTCTAACAAGTCTAACAAGTCTAACAAGTCTAACAAGTCTAACAAGTCTAACAAATCTAACAAGTCTAAAAAGTCTAACAAATATAATAAATATAATAAATATAATAAATCCAATAAATCAAATAAATCCAATAAATATAATAAATCGAATATATCTAATAAATAAGATAGATAAAATAAAACTAAAACCTTTAAACTAAGAAATGTATTCAATGAACTTCTACTAGTTTGAAATTCATCAAAAAAATTGTTATTGAGATTAGTTTAAATTTTTATTTTATTTAATCCTTTGCTTATGATAATACCAATGAGGAAAAACTGTTCAGGATCAAGCATTTAACTTTAATTCTCCAGATACTCAAAAAAAATAATTCAGGGCTTAAGTGATACAAATTATCAATTGTTAGGATTTAATTTAATTTTAATTTAATTTAATTTAACTTTAAATCTCCAGATATTCAAAAATAATAATTCAGGGCCTAAGTGATACAAATTATCAGTTGTTAGATTATTCAAATGTATTCGTTGTTATTATAAAATTATCTAATAAAACATTGTTTATAGTTGTGCAATAAAACATTTTTTTATAACTGCAAATAGTTTTTTTAAACATTTGTGTTTAGGTTAACCCTTTAACGCTTGAACTATTATTACCCTAAGGTCTATAATACAATGAAGTTTGCATTGAAAATAACCCTACAACCGTGATTGTCTTGTCCCTATATGCGTTAAAGGGTTATACTAGCGAATATGTTTTGATATGTTAAATTTATACGTTTGTCTTCAACAAATATATATTTGTTATTTCATAATTTTTGTTTCATAGATGTTTGTTATTTTTCTGTGATGAAATAATTAAAAAATATTTTCTTCCGTTCTCTTAAAATACTTTGATTCGAAAAAGACTGGAGTGAAATATTGTAGAGCAAATATCCACAATAGAATGAGCATACGATCTTTTTTCATTAAAATCTTTTTGTTATAAATTGATATCTTTTTCTTTTCCACAGGGATTACAGGGTCAAGTCGACACGTTGTCCAATCAGCTTAAGCGTTACAAGAAATCTTTGAAGGCCTATGCGAGAAAGCTGAAAGAAGTTGGTGGTAAGTAAAAGTTTGATTCAAAAATGGGTTCTTGAGTTGGCAAAAACTTAGAGGCGAATGGTGATTTGGGTTCTTATGTGAATGTAAAAACTTATTATCTATAAAATGAGAAAGATGGAAACATATTTTCTATAAAAAAAATAATTTATATCCTATAAAACGTACAAATGTATTTCCAAAAAAAAAATTGTTTTGTCTTTTCATTTTTTCAGGTAAGTTTGTTCAGTATCGCAAATATTGATTTAGAAAAAAAGTGGAAAAATAATTCAAAGTTGTTTTTTTATTAAGAACATGTTTATAATGTATCGAATGTAGGTTTATTTTTCAGTTGTATTCCAGATGAAATGACAAGTTGCATCTTCGATGACCTTTCTCTTGTTTTTCCTAATTAAATAATAATAACAGTTATATTAATAATTGTAATAGTAATACTGTTTAAAAGTATACAATAAATATTATGAAACATATAAAACTAACAATGATTAATTAATAATGACAATAGTTGTAATAATAATTAATAACATTTGTAGTAATGAAATAATGACTGCTAACCATATTCACGTAACGATGAGTGATTTCAAGTAACACAACCATAGACGTATTATAAGTCTATGAACACAACGTAACGAAAGCTTCCAACGAGTGAAGATGCAATTAAAAGGTTCAGTTTGGTCTTGGCAGTCATTGAGAGAGGTTGTGCCTTTTTAGCTGGTGCCTCGGTTAATGAATTTGTGTTGATCGATTTTGTGTTTTTATTAAATTGTGAATAAATACATAACATGAAAAATAACTATTTTTATTAAGAACAAAATATTTATTATTGACTTTATCTTTGCAAGATAACAATTATATGCGAAAGTGGCAGAACTTTATTTTTTTATTGATAAGTCTAATCTAGATAGGTTTCCCGAAATTTGAATCTGATTTATAGCTAAATAGTTTTATAGTAAACGCAATTTGTGTTCACCATTCTTTAATTTGTATTTATTAATCGACATGTAATAACATAATTTTTTAAATATTTATTTGATTATTTTGTATGAATAATAATTTATAAATGTTTTCAACTTTTATCCATGACATTTGGTTGAATTAATTTTCATGTTTCATGCGAGTCTAAAAACATTTTAACAACCAATCTGAGTTGGCCCAGTGACGCATAAAAAAATTATTTCAATCATCAGTGTCATTTATTCCTGCAGTTTTTGTCAAGCGAGTGAAACGAAGTTAAGACATAGGTGTTACTATTCCTTCGTCGTCGTCCCGCATCGTCGTCGTCCGGACATTCAACAAAAGGTTCAAGTTTTTATTTTCTTAATAACTTGTTTGTTTTTTAGTATTT
>JARUHE010142089.1:0-23694 GCA_031471125.1 Archaeomysis grebnitzkii | reverse complement strand
AAGGAAAAATATTATTTTAATACTGTATATGTTATGTATGCAAACACAGGCAGTGTCTATATGGCTGGTCAACTCTTACCTTAGCCAGCCAACTGTTTATCAGAGCTCTAACACTGCACAATCTCTCTCGACACTGGCGTGACACTAACGGACATGTATCTGTTTATTTGTCTAACTGAGCGATCACAGCCTGAGCGTTACCCTGTAGTCAAAGGCTGCCACTGCTGCATTTTTAGCCCATATCTTTGTTTAACCTTTATCCACTTTTGGCTAAAGGTATTACTATCACTTCGGAGTCTGTAGAAATTTGCCGACTCTGACTCAGACTCCTCAAGTCTATAAATTGGTTCGACTCAGACTCAGACTCCGACTCCCCAGCCCTGTATATAATATATAATCTATAATATATAATATATAATATATAATATATACTGTATGAATTGCGTGAATAGTCTTATAGTATCAAGATATTACGTCAATAAGTATCTTGAGGAATCCAAACTATCCAAACAGCTTTTGTTCCAAATCAGACGTGATATTAAGAGGCAAGACTTGAGAATGATGACTTGGGATCGTTTTTCGTCCTAGCAAAATTTTTGAGATTTGACGGTTCAACTTTTTCTTCAAGTTTTGGGTTTTCAATCTGAATTTTTAGTCGTGTTGGACGCATCTTTAAACAGCCTCATTTACCAGACACATTAAACAAGTTTTCGTCGAAAAGCCAAAATATTTTCTTAGTTCAATAATTCGGGTAATCCAATTCTAAAATATTTAAACAGCTGGACAGCATACTATTACACCCTGCTAGATAAAAACAAATTAAACTCCACAAGAAACAAATAACATAAAAAAACCCAATGGATCAACAATAGCACAAGTGAGGTAACTGTCATTCAAATAACATCGCTTGCCTCTGTTGTACTATTGTCGACACTAGAACAAGTGAGGTAACTCTCGTTCAAATATAACGTAGCTTGCCTCAGTTGTGCTATTGTCGATGTAAAGAAGTTGACAAGATGTTGCCGTGGTTTAAGCAGAGGAACTCCATCCCAACCAAACGACGTCGCAGGGCGCGTGCGCTTCCATTCCAACTGGAATCTGGAATTCGGTTCAGTCAGCTGTTACTGTCGCCCGGTCACGACACGACGCTCACTGTTAGAGTTGTTGGCCAAGTTAATTGTTACGGTGTGACGTCATTCCTTGTTACGTAATTCCTTGTTACCGTGCGACGTCTTATCTTGTTACGACGTGACGTAATCTTGTTACGTAATTCCTTGTTACGTTGTGACGTCATTCATTGTTACGTCGTGTTACGTTATTCCTCGTTACATCATATCTTGTTGTCGAGTGGTGACGTGAAAGGTAATTGGAGATTTAAATTTTTTAATACTGGCGTTCATTTTTTTTATAAAATTAATTGTCAAACTTTCACGAAATATTAGTCTTCAACATTTATTGATATTTATGTTTTTAGAACTATTGGAAAAGTTTTTAGGGTTTATTTTTTAGTGGTGTTAAGTCAATAAATGTTTTTTGTTTTGTCATTTATTTTATTTCAATATAATAATACATGTCCAACAATTTTGAATATAATACTTTTATTCTAAAGTTTGTCTATCTTTATTTATAATCAATTATTAATACTATTATTACTTTTATTAATCAGTAATAATATAATTTTAAAGTATTTTTCGGAATTTAAAAATAATAAAATTTATTTTGTGTAACCCTTCAACAGTTTGAATGTTTTATATTTACGAACAAATCCTTCAATGAATGGTCGTATAAAAACACTGATTCAGCTCCATTTATAACCCAATAAACATTTGTAAAACTTGAAAAAAGAAAAACCGAAAATTTATGACTGTCTTTCGTGTTTCTTGTTTTTAATGTGGAATTTCTATTCATTGTATCACCCCTTGGAAGTGTCTGAACTTTTCTGCCGGGTTGTAATTAGCCTTCCACCGTTTTTCAAATGTTTTTTTCTCTAATTCTTTTTTGTATCACCAATTCTTTTTTGTATCTCCCAATTCTTTTTTATATCGCCAATTCTTTTTTCCATCTCCAATTCCCTGCTTAACTCCTCAGAAATTTTATTGAACACGCCAGGAGATGAGCATTTCACGCCTAGCATAGTTAATGAATTGCTTGCTATAATTTAATGGTTTAATTTTATTTGTTTCCAAGAAATTCCTTGGACAAGATTTGTCGGAATTAGATGATATTATAGGTTGTTTAATTAAACAGGAACTTTAATGAAACGAAATTAAAGATCCAAATTGATGGGTTTAAACCCAAATAATTCTTCTTTGCATTCGTTGGTTGGTCATAAAATAGTCAAATGTTTTCAACTTCAAATTCACTTCCCTTAAAGTTATTTAAATGTTAAAAAACTGTAAACACAACTAAAAAACGCCAATCGATGCTAATTTTTTTCATGCAATAACAACGAACTGACAGGTGACTTCACGGTCACGTGACTGCTTTGAATATGTTGGTTGGTTTGTCTTTAAACAAACAAACCAACCAACCAAACATATTCGAAGCAGTCACGTGACGTCACCACTGTCAGTTCGTAGATTTGCTGAAGAAATTGATCATAATTAGCATTGATTGACGTTTCTTAGTTCTGTGCAGTATAGTATATAAAAGTGTAAAAAGTATACAAAGTTGTAAATGCACAATATGGTTGAAAGTTCAATTGTAAAAACGGTCCAATTATCTGATCAAAATAAAACATTTTTTTATGAATACCAAACATTAAAATTATTCGCTTTTTCTCTATTCCAACTTTTTCCTGAAGTGTATTACACGAATTGTTTTAGGGTCGTCCATAAATTTAACTTTATCTCCTAAATCTCTGAAATGGCGGGAGCAAATTACTGAGAATTTTCTGTTATCTTCGAATATTGTTCATTTAATTTATTTGCAACCAGTTTTTTCTTTCATGTTTTGTCTTTTGTTTGGCCCTTCGTATTACTATTATATTGAACACTTGTCCAATAACTTCTATTTAGATTACATACATTCATTGAAGTAAAAATATTTAAAGTATGACTTCTGCCCTGTTACGGCTGAAAAGCGTTCTGTATATTTGATGCATTATTATTTATTTAAATGTAAAAACAAATATTGCAAGAATCTTTTTTAATTTAGGACTCGAAATTAGAAAATTTTGCTTAAATAACAATAATAAGTTTTATGGAAATTTGTATATTAATTGCAAACAAAAATATTACTAACTCAAAATTAAAAAAACAATGTTGATAATTTCTTCTCTGTAGGTACTGCTAATTTTTTTTTATAGTTTTTAAGTCTTCTTTTTCAACGGTCTTCGTGCATTTAAAAACCAATTGGTATTCAACAGCTTTATTTGAAGAGTTACAGAAAACTTTCATAAAAGGTGCTTGCTTGGCCAGCTAACTTTGTTAAAAATATTTTTTTTCAAAAGTAAACATTTAATGAGTGGATTATAGCCAAACAACCTTTGTTTAACTTGAACCATAAATAACTAAACATACTATTCATTAATTGAAAGTTATTTTT
This sequence comes from Archaeomysis grebnitzkii, assembly GCA_031471125.1. NCBI lineage: Eukaryota > Metazoa > Arthropoda > Malacostraca > Mysida > Mysidae > Archaeomysis > Archaeomysis grebnitzkii. The sequence goes on along the minus strand of JARUHE010142089.1, from coordinate 20,148 downwards.
TTGACCTAATAATAGATAAAACAATAGATAATAGATAAAAACGAAGTATTACAATTAATAACAATTCAACACCTATCCAAAAAATTGATAAATCCAAAAATGAGCAAAGTATTGTTAGTAAATACAAATAAGTTTTAAAAATGATAGAAAATAAAAATAAATAACACGAATAATAGAAGAAACAATTGTTAACAAATGGAAATAATCAATTAAATAATATAATGACAAAAACAAAGAACAATAAAAAATATTTGTTTTTTAAAAAAATAGTTTATTTTAAACCTTCATATTTTTAACTTATTGTGGTTAAGTGGGCAGACTGATTTTAGTTTGGATGTAGCGGATAGTGCTCCTGCTAATGATCATTTTTGCTTAATCTTCATTTTAATTTAATTGTAATGTAATTTCTAGTCATTTCCTAGCAGCATTTGTTTGCTTTGGGCCCATCTTTGGGTGCATAGTCTTTGGCTCTTCCAGAGTGAAATTTATGTTCCAGAACTGTTTTTTAGTGCGTGTGACTCCAATACGGTCTACCAGTTAGTTCTACTTATTGACTGGCTTGGTATTCGTCCATTGATTTTTCCTCCTTGGTTTTGGTCTTAAAAAAAGATAATTATAGAACTAATAAATAAGAACCAATAATGAAATAAAAAAATTATTAATGACATCCAAATAATAATAATTTTATGATAATAATTAATAAGTATTTAAATAATGATATTCTTAAAAAATGAAAAATGAAATAATAATTAAATAATAAGAATATTTAAATAATGCAATTCTTTAAAATTAAAAATATTAATGAAATCCTAACATTAATAATATTTAAATAATGCAATTAATAATAAACAAAAATATTAATGATAAATCCAAATAATAATTAAACAATAATAATAAAATAATAATAAGTTAAATAATGAAATTCTTAATAAATCATAATAATAATAATTTTATACCGTTTAAATAATGAAATTACTAATAAATAAAAAAATATATAAAATAATATTAATAATAATAATAATCCTAATAATAATAATTATTATCAACTAATAATATGTAAATAATTAAATTGTTAATAAATAAAAATATTGATGATAAATCATAATAATAATAATAATAATAATAATAATAATATTTAAATAATGAAACTAATAATAAATAAACATATTAATGATAAATCATAATAATAATAATGTTTAAATAATGAAACTAATAATAAATGAAATTGTTAATGATAAATCCTAATAATAATAATAATAATAATTAAATAATAATAATTAACCATAATATATATATAATGAAATTGTTAGTAAAGAAAAATATTAATGATAAATCCAAATAAAAATATTTAAATAATGGAGTTATTAATAAACAAAACTATTGATGATAAATCCAAATAAAAATAATGATAATAATTAAGTAAAATTTGTATAATGAAATTAATAATAAATAAAAATTAATTATAAATCCTAATAATAATAATAATAATAATTAAATAATGAAGTTGTTAATAAAGAAAAATATTAATGATAAATCCTAATAACAATAATGTTTAAATAATGGAATTAATAATAAATGAAATTATTAATAATAAATGAAATTATTAATAATAAATGAAATTATTAATAATAATAATCCACTAATAATAAACACCATAATATTTAAATGAAATTGTTGATAAAGAAAATTTTTAATAACTCCAAACAAAAATAATATTTAAATAATGGAATTATTAATAAAGAACTCTTAATAATAAATCCAAATAATAAAAATAATAATTAAATAAAATTTAAACAAATAAAAATATTAGTGAGTAATTAACTTAATTGGTTTTTGGCACTTCACTTTTTATGAAAGATAGTGGGTGAATTGAGGATAAAATTTCCTTTTTATATTAAAACCATTTGATCATTCAATTGATATTATTTTTTTATATTTTATTTATATTGTAAAAATTAATCATTCACTTTATATTAAAGCTGAAAGGCGCTATATAAATATAAAAATTATTATTGCTAAAATTACTTATTTAAGCCTAACTGACACTTATATTTTAAAAGCTTAGTGGATTATATATTGTGGATGATTAACAGCTTGTTTATTGAACGGTTTGAAAACCAGCTTCAATAACCGACCTGTGATTGGTTTTGGGCGGTGGAAGATTTGTGAACTGTTCACAAAGTTTTTGCAGTTTTTCAAAATAATTTTTTTTACAAAGGTTTGCTTAAATGAAAATAAAGCATAATATTCTACACTGCACTGGTGTCACTAAGAACTTTATTTTGATGAAATCTGTATTTAATTATTATTAAAACCTATATTTCAATTTTTTATTTGAAGGTTTAGACAAGTTTATTTAAAACACGTGCAAGAACGAGGTTCTAAACTGTACTCCCTCAATATCTTATGCTAAGCTTACCCCGGCTTGAAGGTCGCGCTATTTGTCTGCTATATATCCTTAGGGTACACATCATTTGATTTGTGTAGTAGTTTAAGGTCGATATGTGAAGGGGCAAAGATCTGTTAAGTTCGATTAGACCCGCTATATAAAAGCCCTAACTATATAATGCCTGAAGGACTAGTTTGGCAAAACATTATATTTCTTTAAATAATAAAAAATTTAGGATTTTTTTTTTTACTTTAGCCATTTTATAAAATTCATGAATAATAAAGTTTTAATTGAATGTTTGGGAGATAATTTTATTGGAAACGAATAAAAGAAATGTAATATAATAATTAAGCATTGTATTAAAACAATTACACAAATTTAGAATCTTTTAACATGCAAACCTAGCTTTTAATGCGTAGCATTTACTTTGCTTTATATTTTTTATATTTTTGAAGCAGTGGACGACATCTTGTGCAATAGTTGCTCATTTATTTCATTGAAATTCAGACACATTTTGGTCATCGTGGGATAAATCTGAAGTTTCCTTCGATGGGAAATAACCACTTAAAAAATTGTTTTTTTTTACACCCGCGACTTCATGAATCATAATTTTTTGTGAAATGCATTGATCAAATATTTTGTTTAATCATTTATTATTTTTACTTTGGGTTCTTTTGCTTTGGCTAGAATTACTTTGGATTCTTTTTGCTTTGGCTAGAATTACTTTGGGTTCTTTTTGCTTTGGCTAGAATTACTTTGGTTCGTTTTGTCGAGCGTGCCAGCGGCGAAGCTCTATTACCATCTCGGTCTGTCGTCTGCGTAGTGGTTGTATCCAAAATATTAAAGTAAAACATTAAAGATTTTTGTTGACCTACAGCTATCATTTGTATCTCAAATGAACAGTTATGAGGTGTACATTAAATGTTAGCCAATTTTTCCTACTTAAATTAATTTGTTTTTCGTACACGCGAGACATTGGTGATTGCGGTTTTCGGGTAGTTTGGTTCGTTTTGATTTTGGTTCTTTTGGTTTTAGGTTTTTTGCTTTTTACCTTTCGCCTAACCACCGCTGTGTAATTAGAGGCATTTTTATAAGGTCTCCATTTCGTATTAGTTCAGTCATTAATTCGATCAATTCTAGAAATAAAAAATCATTTTTTAAAACAATATTTTAATAAAAGTACCGTTTTAGATTCTATATTTTATCATTGTTTCACGGTAGAGGTTATATAATTAATATTCTAAAGAAGTTCTAGGTTAGCTGCCCTAAATACACGTCAACATATGGATCGGAAATAGCACAAGTGAGGCAAGCTCTGTTATATGAATGTGGGTTACCCGACTTGTGCTATTGATGATCCATATACAGTGTGTCATTCTTAACATTTTTAAGTTCAGGCTGAACACACGGCTTTACCAGAAAAATAAATAATTAATCAGGCTGAACACTTGTTTTATTTTTATTTAAATTTGTATTATTAAAATGAGTCCTCAAGTATGATTATTCAGTCTGTTTTTGATGAAGTTGTCGCCTGTTAATGCTGTAAACAGAGTTTTGTTAAAGCTTTAATGATAGATTGAGAAACTACAAACCTCAAAAGTTAATAACCAATTACTGGTTTCATTAAAACTTCAGCTAATACCTTGAGACAACATAAAAGTTTCTGTTATACCTTAACCTAGTCTTAACATAGATAGAAATACTTGAACTGAAGCTAGAGCTGTACCTCCATAGTCCTTAACTCTTGGTCAAACAGTTTTGTAACCTTGTCATGACAACAGTTGCACTGGGTTGATCCAATCTTATAATAATATTAAAGAAATTAATTACAACCTAAAGTACATTTATATACTAGTCGTGTTACGTTTTTTGGGTGACCGATAGGCAGGGCAAAGCATTAAAGCTTACAGCAATGTTTGCCGCATGGTCCATAAGAATTACTATTAGAGTAGACAATGTATAAGCCTAAAGTATTGGCCTGCCGTTGGAGGTATTCATCACCTAGTCTGGTACTGTTGGACAACCTTTAGGTGCAGTGCTGGCTTAGTTATATCGAATATGTTTTGTGAATCGTATACAAAGAAAGCTACAAATATTTTCCTCAACTTTCCCCAACAACTTAGGATAATTTAGGATAATTAAACTGAAACCTGAACTGTTCATCCCACCAATGAATAATTACCTCCACATAATGATAATCAAAGTTGCTGATTCTGATAAAGTTTTAATTGGACTTCAGTTTGCACAAGAGTTGTCGACATTTTTAATAGTTTTTAATGTTTGTCATTTCTTATTTATAATCGGCGATTTTTCTGAAAAGTTTCTTCGATTAATTTTGTGATTTGTTTAACTTTAGTTTCTTTGTTGAAATTTTGAAACTTTTTAATTGCCTCGTCACGTTTGATTGAGTTCTCGTGCCTTCACAATCGGAGACTGAGCGGCAAAGAAGACCAATTGACCACTTGGCATACTTTGCTTCTCAGCCAATGGAGTAACTATACCACTTGGCATACTTTGCTTCTCAGCCAATGGAGTAACTAACTATACCACTTGGCATACTTTGCTTCTCAGCCAATGGAGTAACTATACCACTTGGCATACTTTGCTTCTCACCTTTCCAATTTTTAGCGTCCAATCTCCCACTATTGAACGGTTGAAATTTTAATTACTGTGACACTGCATGTGGTTCATCATTAGACCTTTTGGTGTTCGTCCCATGCAATAAGGACCGTGTAAACCCTATGTCGTCTGGATAGTTAGTCATAAGGATCAAAATACATTACAAATTGTATTAAAATAGTTCTTATTGATTGTAAATAATTCTTTACATCTAACGTTATAGCGTTAAGCACTTCATTGGTGCATAGTAAATACAATTATATTGATCGATGCCAATACTCGGTATCGCCAAAAGATCTTGAATCTTTCTTATTGCTATTGCTTGTCCAGTTTTTACGCTTGATAATGACCACCTTTGAGTTGGTTATTTTATAGAACTTTGACAAATGCCCGGCGTTTTTTTGTTTAAATGCTACCCACCTCGAGCCTATTGACCTCCGGAGAGTGGAAGATTGTGGCTCTGATTTGCTGTAATTGAAAGTTTTTCAATGTTGGTGGTTTCTAGCTTTCTTAGTTTGTAGTTCTATAAAAAATATAGAAGCTGTTCATCCCCAAAATTTTATTTTCTTTCTTAGGATAGAATACCGGTTATGAATGAATGTTCTATATTTATAGTTTTTGAAACCAGATTATAAACATAATCTGATTATTTATGACTCCACTTTATCATCGTTTAAATAAAATGTACTTTTAATCATTTTAATTTCATAAATAACTAAATTAGTCAATTTTTTTTATACATTTAAGGATCCTAAAATTTGATGAAACCGAAAATGTGTGAAGATACTGGAAATAATTTTTTCAAGACTAGAAAACATTTTTATTTTGTTTAAATTAAGAACAATCTAAACTTGGATGAAAAATAAAGAAATTATATTAAAGATAAAAATGATAATTTATTTAATCTATAGATCATAAATATGTTCAAAACATTTCTTTATCAACCAATTATTGTTTACGTCAACATTTCTGAACATATCGGACATATATCACGCATTGACCTAAATATGAAACAACAGCACAAGTGAGGTAAACTATGCTATTTGAATGTGGGTTGCCTCACTTGTGCTCTTTCAGTCCATATGAAGGCCCAACAAAAGATCTTTTGCATTAAATCTCATTTCGGTTCCTTTGGAATTCAAGGTCTCGATTATGACCTGATATCACAACGAAATTCGTCATTTAAGACTGGTTCGCAGCTAAATCACCTTCATTAGAACTGACGTCCACATTTCCCATTTATCCTTCATTTTCATGTGCAGTTATTCACCACACAGTTCTTGTTCATTTTCATGTGGAGTTATTCACCACACAGTTCTTGTTCATTTTCATGTGCAGTTATTCGCCACACAGTTCTTGTTCATTGTAAAGTGCGAACAATTTTTTTTCCTGCGCTGGGGGAAGCAGAGAAAATAATATTGTAGTTGATAGCAAATTATTGTAGTTTAAAAATGGTTGAATATTTTATCATTAATACTTATCTTTTTTCAGGATATGCTCAGCCGTGTTTGTCATCTCGCATCATAAAGAACTTCGCATCTAATCGAATGCCCGAAAAGTGCGTTTTATGACCTGAAAAAGTCTGTTTCGAGGATGGGGACGACAGCGGTGTTACTTTGATCTCAAGCAGCATTTTTGATATCAAATACCAATGGCGCTTGGGAACCCCATCTCTTCGGCAGATGAGGGACCCGCAATAACTCATCACTGGTATTTAAAGAAGTAATCAATCGAGGTTGTCCAACGTTGACTCAAAGACAGACGTTCCATGTTCACAAAATAAGTTAACGTCCTACAAAATTGCATCAAAACCCACCTCCACTTTTGAGGTCTTTGGACTTGCTCAAAATCGAAACACAGAATCTCGCCATAAAGTTAAATTTTTTACCAATATTAAATTCAACGAAAGATCAATTTTTCCCTTTCGTAGTTGAATATTTACGCTTGGTTAGAAGTATCGAAAAACTTGTGAAATGAAAGCAATTGTATAACTTGTTTTGCTCGAATATTAAAGTAGATTTTTAAATAACAAATTCTAAAACCGTCAGATTGAGCCTATACTAGTACGAACTAAAGGGCAAACATGCTAAAAGTATTTTTGTATTTAAATAATATTGATTTATCACTAAAATTAAGATAAAATTCATTGATAGTTTTAAGACCTTTAATGCTCCCAATTCTTATGCTATAATCAGATAATGTTCTGTGATATAAGTAACATTTCAACACCCTCAACCTTCAGTTGAAAGCTATTTTATAACCGATTAGAAAAAATTGTAGCATTAATCTGATAAATATTTGGTGTAGTCTAAATAAACGAACTCTTGATAAATTTTTTCATTAATTTTGTTATCTAAATAAAAAATTGAGATTTTTGTAATTTATTAAAACAAATAAAAGTACCTGAAGAAAGGCAACCAACCATTGCAAAATTACTGACTTCTTTATAAAATATTTATTATATTAGATTGTTGAAATAGTCATTTGTATTGAACAAAAGTATCCACTTTAATATACGTAATACATTGTTTACCTTATATACATAAGAATAAATTCTATTTGAAAGAGTAGCTTAACAATGTAAAATAACTTTACAGAGAAATTATTAAATATTCGGATATTTATTTGGATTCGTTACTGTTGAAAATTCTATATTAAACCGATGTATATATTTATTATTAACTTGAACGTTATATTGTTATTTACAGATTGTTATTAGCTTTTAATTGTTTGATAAGTTATACAATTGATAGAATCTCTACGTATATCAATAATAGAATAAATTCGTTAAAATCGTATCACACGTTAACCTAAGAATAAATGTTATGCTTTTGGTGCTTTAAAGTAAGAAATAGTGTGGCCTAGTCTCAATATATCCACGTTAGACGTCAACCTCCGCTATGCCGAAAAGCGGCGCTGATTCCCGCTCATTGGTGCAGCAGCCGAGCAGTGTCGAGTCCAGAGCGTCCCGACCCCAGACTCCCGTGTCCGGGTTCGAGTCCTCCCGGATCAGGACCCCGGCCAGTAGTCTGGACTCGTGCCCTGACACCCCGGGCAGCTCCGGACCCGAATCCTGTCCCTGCACCCTCGGCACCGGAGTCGACCCCCGGCCCTGTCCACCATCTTCCGGCCGGAACATGGATGGTCGGAAGCTCATTCCGGCCACCATCCAGGAGTGTCACCCAGCCACTCCTCCGAATAGTTTGAAGTCGGACTCGCATCCCATCGACACCGTATCGGACTACCAAGGGGACTCGCCCCCCCACACCGCCCAGGAGCCACGCCCCTCCACCCCTGCCAGCAGTCTGGAGAACCACCCACCCACACCTGAGACCGCCATCTCCGTGTGTCCACAACACCCCACCGCCACCACTGCCGCTGCTACTGCATCGGGTCCAGATCACGCCCACCGAGGATCGCTGGCCAGCACGAAGTCGTCCTTCAAGGCACATCTAACCACATGCCAACGGCCGCGCCTCCGAACGCCCGCCGGATCCGTGGAATCACGACCGCGAACGCCAGGCAGCACGAGAGGTATCCAGCACGGCGTTCGCAACCCGCTACTGCCCGTCTATGGAGACGTGACCAAGTGAGTACATTTTTCTTTGTTCAATTTAGGTTGGATGGAAATGGTTTAGAAAATGTGACAAGATGCAAACTTTTGTATTAATAATTACAAGGAAGTATTCAGTTCATGTTGGCAAATGCATTGATTGCGTTCGCTGTTCATTATTGGCACATGTTGTTTCTCTTGTGACGTAGATTAAAAATGTTTAATTTAACGTGTTGAAATGTACTTTGAAAAAATGTAATAAACTTACTTTTTCCAAACTACTTGGAAAAAAAAACGTCAAACCCAGAATTATTTTAATTTTTTTAGTTTGTAAAAATTAAACTTTTTTAAAGCCAAATTTATTACATTACCCTACAGTCTACATATTTATTACATTAGATTACCCTACAATCTACACTACACATATTTTCTATCTGTGCCACCATGGAAAAGTAGCTGGCCAGCAATGCAGACATTCAGATAGATTCAGAATCTAGATTTATCTAGATTGAACAGCAAACGCAAACAATGTTTGAATTTGATTTTATCATTTTTTGAACATTTGAAATAAAACCACAACAGTGGCTGAGCTTAGCTGACTCTCCCTCGCCCTTTTTTTCATAATTAAGACTAAAATGGTGCGAATCCTCTGTTAACTTCTGTGGTCTTCCAGTAAAACATTAAACTACTTTTTTAATTTTGTGCACTGTGAAATATTTTTTTTTGATTGATTTAATTTTGAACATTAAAGCAAACTCTATTTTTACACGAATGTGTATGTATAAATGTATGTGTATGCATATGTATGTATGTAAAGTATGTGTATATATAATGTATGTACAATATTTCTGTTTGTACATAAACTAGTTTACCATATTTTTATTGCAGATATAAAATGTGTGAAAGAAAATAAAGAAATATCCATAATAAATAATCCTTACAATGACACGGAAAAATAAATAATTTTCACATACTTTCATTTCTTGGATAAAAGTTTCGATTTTCTACCAAAGAATTAGGTTAAGTTCTCGACCAACCTTCTTTTTGTTTTGAATCCACTGTTTAGATTAAAATCGTATCCATACTTTATCTTATTGTGACTGGTTAAAAACGCATCATATTTTGGTTAAACAATTGTTAGTTTTATTTATAGTATAGTATAGTATGTATATATGTGTGTATGTGTGTATGTGTATGTACTGTATGTATATGTATGTATATATAATATATATGTATGTATATGTAATATGTATGTAATATGTATGTTTTATGTATGTGTATATAGTTATATTCACTAAAGTTGATATATAACATCTATATTAACACAATAACACTTTCTTAACCAAAATAAGTTGTTTTTAATCAGTCGTGATACGATATTAAAGTAGTGATACAATTAAATTTAGACAAAGGTTGATCGAGAACGCAACTTTAGTTTACAAAAATGTTGAGAATAATAAAGTATTTCTTCAAAAGCTTATTATTCTTAAGGTACTTTTGTATTACCTTCACACATGCTGTAGAATGTTTATGTATGGCCATGTTGAGAGGTTTCTTTTACACTGTTTTTGAATATTTATTTAAGTATTTTTTCAATTTTTTTTTCACTTCCCATTTCGTCTGTCGAACGGAAATTAGTTTCTCGGCAAATAGGTTTTATGTGATCATCAAATGAGATGGTTTTGCTAGATCTAGAATTTGAGGAAATATTTAAAAAAATTGAAATGGCTATATTAAATTATTGAAATGTGAATTTGAATAAATAATTGAATTTTGTAAATTGTGAATTTAATTTTCTTGCGAATAAAAAGAGATTGCGCAGACTCTAAATATTAAAATGTCAATTTTAATAAATTATTTTTAGTAAATGTATTTGAATTGATGCAAATTTTGTGAAGATGTTAGAATGTACTTTTACTAAAATTGTTTTTTAGCTAATTTTTATTCAACATACAATTGCAATTTTAGTAATGGCTTATCCTACTAAACACAATTATTATTATATTATATTATTAACAATATAGTCATAGATCCATAATAAACACAACTGTTTTCACATGGCATAGAAAGTTATTATGTCGCCATGTATGCGTTTTCATAAATAAATTTCTATGCTATGCCATTTGAACATTCTCATGTCCCCTGTAAGTTTTCATAAATAAATTTCTATGCTATGCCATGTGAAAACACTCGTGTCGCCATGAATCTGGTTGCATACATTTCTATGCTATGCTATGCCATGTGAAAACCTAATGTCGTCATGAATCTGTTTGCAGGGCGCTGTCTCTTGCGTGGGTACAGAACTTCGGTCGAGGCAACTGCATCAAATCGAACAAATTGTTGGCCGTGTTTGCTGCCATGGGTCTCTTCCCCTCAAAGTCACAAGGTGAGGGTCTTCGGTTGTTTCAGATGTCGGGTTAATGATTAATACAAGTTTATTAAATAAAATAAAACAGGTTTTGTAATTAAAAATAAAACCGGTTTTATAATTTAAATATTTATCTTAATGATCAATATAAGTTTGTTAAATAAAATAAAACCGGTTTTATAATTTAAAATATTTATATTCAATGATCAACCTAAGTTTATTAAATAAAACCGGTTTTATAATTTAAAATATGTATATATTTGATGATCAATATAAGTTTGTTAAATATAATAGAACAGGTTTTATAATTTAAACCATTTATATATTTAATGATTAACATAAATTTATTAAATAAAATAAAACCGGTTTTATAATTTAAAATATTTATTTATTTAATGATTAACATAAATTTATTAAATCAAGTAAAGCTTGTTTTATAATTTGAAATATTTATATATTTAAAAAAATAAATTTTACAAATAGATAGTCCTTTAAATCATTGGAATTAATAACTGCAAAATAATTTATTGTGATTAAAGAGGAAAATTAAAAAAAATTTTGGTAAACCACAAATATCTTGAATTATTTTTGAGGATGAACAGATTCTTGAAGGTAAGATTGTATTAAAATCGATGAAACTAGTTGCGGTAACAAAATTTGATCACATTCGTGAAGAAAAATTTAACATTAAAAAATATTCAAATCTACTGAAAATTATTGCCGTTTGTTTGGTGTTGATTTTGGCTCCTATTGTGTTCTGTCGTAGGACGTACCGTAATGGAAAATTTTGTTGAACATAATCCTTAAGTATTTATTTTTCAAATGTTTTGCTCAAGTTAACGAAAATAAAAGTGTTAACAAAAAAATTAACGTTTATATTTGAGACTTCAGTTGATACAAATTGAAATTTTAAATTTAGTCTACATATACATGGACAGAAGTTAAAGTTTTTAGTTTTGACCTTTTATTATTTTACCCTAATTGTATGAGACATTTGTGTTCCAACAAGAGTTTACACTTGGAGTGGTCTATAAAAAATATCATGTATTTGTGTTTTTAGTTTTACACCAATTGAAGGTTTTTATGTAATCACAAATGATTATAAATAGTAAAATAAATACTGCAACTAAATATGATTGAAGATCTTACACCAATTGAAAATTTAATCTTATTTGTTACTTCGATCAATTATGTTATCAAACATTAAATACTGTTGAAATTAGCTAAATAATTGTTTTCTGCATACGTACATTTGTGTGTATGTATGATTGTTTATTTGCTTGTATGTATGTATGTATGTATGTATGTATGTATGTATATATGTTCGCATATGCAAGGAGTCCTTGGCTCAATTGGTTAACTAGGGTTCCCAAATTCACATCAAAACTTCTCCCGCAGGTGTGAAATTGGAACTTTGTTGGGGTTGGTTTCATGCAGCAAAATTTGTCTTTTGAACATCTTTGAAGTGAATTCAATGGAAAAGGTTTAAGATGCGTTTGATTTGATTTTTGTAAAAGTTTTTTAATTGACAAATGTTTGATTTTGAAATTACGGATTTTTTGCCTTTTGATCTTGCATTGATATTCTATTTAATGTTTGTTTTTCATTAAAGCTATTTTTGTATATAGTTTAATATAAAATATTAATTTGTACTAGACGTGGATAGTTTTATTTTTAAATCTTACATTCCTTTAAGAACTTGAAAGGCGAAACTTTTTGAACGATATCAAGAATCTAGCAATGCAGGTCAGGACAAACAAGACCTACGTCACTTATTGAAATAAATAAATAAAATTATTATTAAAATAAATAATTATTATTAAAATGAATATAAATATCCAATTTTAAATTGGTTTAATTTTTTATTTATATTATAAATTTGTTTAAAACAAAAATTGATTTAAATGCAATTTTGGACAAATATCGAAATATAACTTAATTTTTATGAAAAGTATTTTTTTATAAAATTAAAAACCGGAAAATTTGGGAACATATTTTTTCCAAAGTTTTCGTCAATACTTTTGCAGCTTTAATTCGTGTACTGTTGGGACAAAATATAAATATTTGTCGAAAGATATTCAGTTGTGTGATGTGCTGTGTTGTCTGTTCCTAAATTTGCAAACTTTCCATCAAAAGTGGTATAATTGCTCACGAATCTGCTCTTATTTAGCCTAACTATGATGGGTTCGAACAAAATGTTAAATCTAAATAAAAATACAACTTGCCAGTGATAAAGTTACAATGTTTTGACAAGAATGAAATTTTCAAATGACTTTGTATGTTAATATATTTTGGTTAGTTGTGCTACACATTATCTTGTTCACATTTCTCATAATTGCCTTTGTGTTGAACTTAATCAATTAGCAAATTATTATTAGCATTATTACTGATTTTTTAAGCATAACTGTTCAGTTGTGAAGTTATTTATTTGATTATTATAAACAAATAATGAAGCAAATAAAAAAAAGGACAATTTTTTCTTTGAAACTTTAGTACAAGACAAGAAAGGCTGTTCTATTTAAAAATCAAAATTTATTTAGTAAGGACCTGGCACTTAAATTGTAGTTCGTTTTATTGTTGGAAATTTATTTAAAAATACTTAAATTTAGTTTGTAAAGATTTAAAAGTTTAAAATTGTGGTTAGTCTTATTCTTTAAAATTAATTTAATAAAGTTTATTTATGAAAGTCATGATATTAAAAATTACTTAGGAAGTATTTAAAATATTAAAGTTTATTTAAGAAAGATTTAACATTTGAAAATTGAGGTTCGTTTTATTGTTGGAAATTTATTAAATACTTAAATTTATTTAGTAAAGATTTAAAAGTTTAAAATTGTGGTTAGTCTTATTGTTGGAAATTAATTTAATTACGTTTATTTATGAAAGTCACGATATTAAAAATTACTTAGAAGTATTTAAAATATTAAAGTTTATTTAAGAAAGATTTAAAATTTGGAAATTGAGGTTCGTTTTATTGCTGGAAATTTATTTTTATGGAATACAAACTCCTTAAAGACAATGTCTTGGGAGTACCAGTTCACGATAACATACATTTAACAATTTCTGTTTTCCAGGTTGATTGTATTTATCTTGAATGTTTTTTCTATAATATTTAAATAAGTTGCGCTAAAATATTTTCCTTTTTCCAATTTTTAAATAGTTTTTAAATTTGATGCAATTGGTAACCTAAACTGCTTTTTTTGTGGTGTTGAATTGCATTATCAATGATTATATTAACAGAATCGAAAGTTCCTTAATGTTGAATGTGTGATGACAATTTGTTAGGCAAATATAAAAAATAAATGCGTTGGCCGAGACAAAATTTATTGTCATTGTTTCAATATTAAAGATACAAATGTGTAAATTCTAAAACAAATTATGTAGTTTATAACAACTTTTTATTACATCATAAATGTTTACGAATGTGTAGCGTCTTGTAAAGAAATTGGAAGATTTTAACATTTTAACCGTTTCTTGTAACACTGGTGATAATGAAGTCTAATGGCTTAATAAAAAAACATAACGGGTATAGCAACCTTATACGGGTAACTGAATACCTGAAAAATAATTACACACCACCAACCTATATCACTGGTATATATAGGTTAGAATAAGCCATTAGCAGTGTGAAATAATTGGTGCTTTTTCTCGCATTTTAGAAAATCCTTATAGGTGAAAATACAGAATCTGTCCCCATATGTATAATGTGATATATATTATACATAAAGATTTTTCTAAAATACGAGAAAAAGACCAATTATTTCACACCGGCCATTAGACTTCTGCATCACCGGTGATACAAGAAACGGTTGGCCACCATTAACGTCTATGCAACATGGTTGAATGTTTTATCACAAAATTAAAGGGGTTTTAAGGCGAGCATCATTGTAGTAATTTCGTGAAGACCTTCTGGATTTGTTTTCTCGACATTAAAATGTTGGAAATGCACTTCTTGATTATTAGTCCCAAGTGTACTCTGCCAACAACAGACAAATTTGTTTTATCTTTTATTTCCTTCATTCCGAAACATTTGTTTGAACTACAAACTTTTTACCCAACTTAAAAATAATAATTTACACAACACAATCTCTGGACAGTGTATTAAATTTTTAGGAAATACTTGGTTAATAAATCTTCTAGATTTTAATTAAACAATATGGCGTCATGTGTTGCTTCATTAATTACATCTTGTGAGACTTCTTACTTTTTTTTGCTGAGAAACCGCCTTCAAACAATTTTTATTTTGCCTTCAACTATGTAACCATAGACTACGTATTTTAATGTAATCTATGATGTAACTGTGCGTGCTGTGCCTGAATTTTATTTATATTATGAAAATAAATAGTAACAGAGGAAGTAATAAATAAATAAAATTTGTTCCGGCATTACTCAAATTGCAGCAAAATACAAATCTTACTAATCTCCTTTATCCCATTCACCTTCATTTCCTGGGCTAAAATAATCTTTTGAAGAAGCTTTGATCTATTTGAGAAATTCTATTTAAAGGTTTTGGTTTAATTATATTAATTATTCATTATTTATATTGATTATTCATTTTTTTGTTTTATTCATTCATTATATTAATTATTCATTATTTGTTTTATTCGTTATATTAATTATTCATTGTTTGTTTTATTCATTCATTATATTAATTATTTATTATTGATTTATTCGTTATTCATAGTTTTTTTCCGAAAAGTATTTAAAAATTGTATAAGTTTTATATTTTTAAGACCATCAAAAATAAAATTAATATAAATATCAAAACTTATTTTTCAAACCAAGGATTTATATTCCTAAAATGGAGCATTTTCGGATAATAAATTGCCAACATTTTGCTGGAGTTTGAAAGTATAAAAATATTTGTTTAAAAACTTTAGTTTTTTAAATATTTGTCTTTTATATTTTTAGTTTTCGTTATGGTCATAATTTGGTACTTTGTGTATTGCTCAATTATTCACGGATTCAAATTCATAGCTTTTTCAGTAGGCTCACAGAACAACTAAAATGTCAATCAATGCTAATTATGATAAATTTATTAAGCCATTCAACCTACTGACACTCACGACGTCACGGTCACGTGATTGTCTCGGTTATGTTTGTTGGTTGGTTTCTTTAAATATACAAACCAACCAAACAACATATTAGCAGTCGCGTGACCATGACGTCACTACTGTCAGCTTGTTGTGATAGGCTGAAGAAATTTATCATAATTAGCATTGATTGACGTTTCTTTGTTCTGTAGTAGTCTGTTAGTGAAATAGAGCATAACGGCTATTTTAAACATTTTTACAGATTCCATTTCCTGTTTTAATAGTTTAACGATTCGAGAATTAATGTTTTCTCCCATCGTCTCGATTTGTTAAGGAAGACGTGGGTTTTTCCCCAAAGGTTTAGCTAATAAAATAATGTATCATATCGTATCACATTTTAATAGTTCGATACGATTTTGGTTGAATCACAAGAAATTTGATTGAATCGACAAGAACGAGTGCAATGTTAACAAAGGTTCGTCAATTTTGGCTGTCTTAGACATACAATTATTAAAGTGTATTAGAGGAACACGTGTCTATTCTATTTACATAATTTGGTGCTAGTGATTTATTTTCAAGAAATAGTTTTTATCTTGAAACTAATTGATTAATAACTACTGGAGTTCAGATTAAATTTTGAGCATACCTCATCCATTTAAGTGGCCCGATTATTTATATAATTAATCAATCAATCAATCGGCCATTTAAGTGGATGTGCCTTAAAGGTAGTTTTCTTGACTAGCTTTAATGTATTTCGATCCTTATGGGAAAACGAGTCGCGGCTTTTAGGCTTAATTGTTTCAATTTAAACAATTGATTTTTTTGTGAATTTTGTTAAAAAATTAAAAATTTTCCCTCATTTCGAAAGTTAAATATATTCTCGCTCTAGTTTTTGTTATTATAAAAACCTTTAGTTTTAGATTAGACATTCCTATTTTAAATCAACAAAATATTTTCAATGATAAATATTTTGAATTTGTTTGCTAAATTTTTTATTTCGATGAAAATAACTTTAAAATACAAATAATAAATATAAATTTATTTCGGATCTTGTCACTTGAATTTTACACTTTCAGCTTTACTGTCATGTGTGACTTTAACATGAACGCCTGAACACAAAATTTGGACGTTTAGACTTTTATTTAAACTTTGAATCGAAGTGTTGGTTATAAAATTTGCAGATTAATTTTATTTTGTTTCTAATGCATGTCCAGTCCTTGAAAAAATAGTTCATTGGTTTATTACTTCAACAAAACATCGAAATATTCAGTTATTAACTGGACACTGCTTTCAATCGTCAATTGCAGTGGTCTAGTACTACGTAATACTATCTAGTAATGCGCAGAAACTAGACTATACTAGATAACATTGCGCAATACTAGACGCAGCTGCAATGGTTGACCACAACCACTGAGAGTGGATTGGCATGGTTACAAAAATTGTTTCTTTGCAAAATGTTATTGATTAACGAAATATTGAAAAAGTGTATTTACTGAAATCCATCTTGGAAAAAATTGTTAAACTGTAATACACATAAATTTTATTTATTTCTTTAAAATTGTATTTATTTTATTTAATTAATTTATTTATTTATTTAAAACAAAAGAAATTGTTGACCATGGAAAAAATAGTTAAACTGTAATACACATAAATAAAATCTATTTATGCAAGATATTGTATAAAGATGAAAGAAGCTCAAATAAATTGATATAATGTGTTCAAGGAAATTTAAATTCCAAATTTATCGACTGTTTTCCTCCATCGTAAATAAATTCTAGTTTCAGAACTTCTTTCCTTAGTTTACATTATTATATTTTAATAGTTTAATAGTTTAATAGTTTAATATTTTAATAGTTTAATATTTTAGTTTGCATTATTATATTTTAATAGTTTAGTTTGCATTATTATATTTTAATAGTTTAGTTTGCATTATTATATTTTAATAGTTTAGTTTGCATTATTATACTTTAATAGTTTAGTTTGCATTATTATATTTTAATCGTTTAGTTTGAATTATTATATTTTAATCGTTTAGTTTGAATTATTATATTTTAATAGTTTAGTTTGCATTATTATACTTTAATAGTTTGCATTATTATATTTTAATCGTTTAGTTTGCATTGTTTCTATTTTTATAGTTTAGTTTGCATTATTATATTTTAATAGTTTAATATTTTAATAGTTTAGTTTGCATTATTATATTTTAATAGTTTAGTTTGCATTATTATACTTTAATAATTTAATATTTTAATAGTTTAGTTTGCATGATTATATTTTAATAGTTTAGTTTGCATTATTATATTTTAATAGTTTGGTTTGCATTATTATAGTTTAATAGGTTAGTTTGCATTATTATATTTTAATATTTTAATAGTTTAGTTTGCATTATTATATTTTAATAGTTTAATTTACGTTATTATACTTTAATAGTTTAATATTTTAATAGTTTAGTTTGCATTATTATAGTTTAGTTTGCATTATTATAGTTTAGTTTGCATTATTATAGTTTAATAGTTTAGTTTGCATTATTATATTTTAATAGTTTAATAGTTTAGTTGACATTATTTTCTATTAATAGGAATTAGATTTTTAATGAATTAGTTTGATTCTTTTATATTTTATTAGAAATAATATTTTCATTTTAGTCTAGGCTAACCAGAGGCTGTGACAAACAGCCTCTATAAACTACTGTTGATTGTTGGGGCTGAGGCGGATTTTTTTGCAAAATTATTTTTGACATTTTTAGTTTTTGTTTTTAAATTTTGGTTAGCTACCACTTGGTGAAATTATGATAAAATTTTTAATTTTTGTTTTAAAAGTTTTTTTTTATTGAACAGGAATGGCTTTTTATATAACTACTTTGAACAATATTGTCCAGAATATTTTTTTTGTAAATTAAATATTTATTGAAATAAGAAGTTTTTAAATCTGCTATACACAAGTTAGTAGAAATATGAAAAGTGTTATTTTTAAATTATATACATATAAAAAAGTGTATGTGTGTATATGTATATAAAGTCATAGCCACATATAGTAATGTGTGTGCGTTTTCATAACTCGATTAGTTTACGAATTTTTTTATTTGTTTTCAACATCTCCAATTATTTTTATATTTCATCCTTTTAAAATTTTGAAATGACTGTTTAAACAATTCTAAGCTTTTGTAACAAGTTATTTTTATTTAAAGCTGTAATAATAAACGCATTAACATATAATTTGAAATTGCGTTTTGTTTTCTATTGTACGGACAGGCAATTAAATTCTTTAGACTTCCATATTGTCTATTACAATAGTAATTACTATGGAACATGTGGCAAACAGCTCTAAAACATTGCCTTGCCTGTACATATGCAATATATTTTTCGTGTAGCTCTGTAATGTTGATAAAACGACATGTTAAAAACTTATTTTTAATTATTTATCATTCAATAAACAAATTTTATGGCAATCTGATTCATCGTTATTACTTTGTCTTGAATGTCGAAGGAAATGATCTGTTTAATGTGATGATGATGCCGATGGATGACATGTCCTTTCACCAAAATGATCGTCCGCCATCATAAATATTTTTAAAGTTTCTTAGTCATTGTTGTTCTTTCATTTCCATCTTTTTTATCGACGATGTTAACGGTTGTGGTGGTTGGGTCATTTTGGACTTTGTATCAATTTATTGGAGGATAATTTTCCCCTTTTATTTTTCCTTCCTGCTCAGGTCGTACATAAATAACGATTTGTTTGCTCGATTGTTTGCCCTACCGGTTTTTTAAGCTGTAGGTGATATTAATGTTACAGAAAATATTTAATTATAATACTCTCGTTTACAAATTTATGGTTTATTAAATTCATAGAATTTAAAATTTACCAATAAATTTTTCTCTTAATCCATCAATTCGATCGACAATAGCACAAGTGAGGTGAGCTATGTTATTTAAATGTCGGTTACCTCACTTGTACTAATGTCGATCCAATCCATTCATTTTGAATATTCTAAAACTAATCGCACTTGTGAGGTTAATTTTTGTCGATAAATTGTTGGTTTGGTTTTTTGTCGAGCGTGCGTAGCGAAGCTCTACATAGGCGTAGCGTTTCCGATGTCGTCGTCCTCGTCCTCGTCCTCGTCCTCGTCGTTGTCGTCGGCGTTAGACAATGACTTGAATGCTTATATATCATCTATACTAATATTATT